>VXBP01006256.1:201229-252645 GCA_013400115.1 Rhinopomastus cyanomelas | reverse complement strand
AATGTCTACAAATATTTGAGGGGTGGGTGTCAGGAGGATGGCACTGGGCTGTTCTCGGTGTCTTGTAGTGATAGGACAAGGGGCAATGGTTGTAAGCTGGAACATAGGAGGTTCCGCATCAACCTGAGAAGGAACTTCTTCACAGTGAGGGTGACGGAGCACTGGAACAGGCTGCCCAGGGGGGTTGTGGAGTCTCCTTCTCTGGAGATGTTCAAGACCCGACTGGACGGGTTCCTGTGTGACTTGGTTTAGGTGATCCTGCTGTTGCAGGCGGATTGGACTAGATGATCTTTCGAGGTCCCTTCCGATCCGTAATGATTCTATGATTCTATGATCCCAGGGGTCTTTTCCAACCTGAACAATTCTGTGATCACTTAGCCTAGCACAAGCAAGCTGGTCTGAAAACCCTGCGGAGGCTGAAGCGGGCAGGCTACTAACATTTGGCTATAAGGAGCGTTCAGTGCTCGGCTGGGCAGAGCTGAGCATTTCCTTGCTAAAACTGGGAAAGAAGAGCATTTCATTTACTCTTCCCTCTGTACAGACAGGGCTTCTAAGGTATCAGAAGCTGCTGTCAGAAAACAAGAAGCATAGAGGGGCAGCTGTCAGCCAACCAGCCAGGGGAGTGTCACGCAGGACTCTGCCTCTTGCTCCAACGAGTCTCAAGGCCCATGGTCAGGGCGTGCAAGAGCTGGGACCTCCCAGAGAGAAAAGGTGAGGTGATAAAAACATTAAGAGATGCTTCTGCAGCCATGGCTGAGGCTACTCTGATACCTTTCGTGGTTTCCTGCAAAATTCCAAGACTCTGCTGATGGCTTGTTACCAGTCTTGTCTTCAGCTAACGATGACTGATTCTGTGTGGTGTGCGTCAGCTACCTATTAAACACCTCGAGCAGCAAGACGTGATGCTCTTATTATCGTCACTAGTCCATAGACACATCTGTATTTTCTCTCTCTTGCCTCAGCTAAGAGCACAATCCCCATGTGCAGAGAGGTGTAGAAAAGAGAGAGGGGTAAAGAGTGGCTTTGGTTGTGGATGTCCCTGAGGGAGGCAGTTGGAGTCTAAAGCTTCAAGTGAATCAAAGCTGTGGTGAGAGAGGGCTAGAAAGTGTGCCCTGTGAAGAGGGGCTGAGGGAACTGGCATTATTTAGTCTAGAGGAGGCCTTACTGCTCTCTGCAGCAACCTGAAAGGAGGTTGTAGCCAGGCAAGTGCTGGTCTCTTCTTCCAAATTCCTAACGATAGGACGAGGGAAAATGGCCTCAAGTTCCGTCAGAGGAGGTTTAGATTGGCTCTCAGGAAGAAGCTCTTTGCTGAGAGTGGTTGGGCACTGGAACAGGCTGCCCAGGGAGCTGATGGGAGTCCTCATCCCTGGAGGGGTTTAAAAACCAAGTAGCTGGAGCACTTGTGGCTACGGTCGAGGGGGTTAGGGAGCTGTTGGGCTGAGCGCTGGGCTTGGTGATCCTGGAGCCATCATGATTCTGTGATTCTGTGACTTGCTCAGACAGCAGAAGCCTTGAAACTCTCTTCACCTGTGAACTTTACAAAAGCAGCAGTGGGGAGCAGGGTACTTACCCGACGCCCCTGTGAACTGCGTGCGAGGCCAACCAAGCGCTGCTCTTTGTGAAGGCAGAGCGGGGTTTCTCTTTACCATGAGAACTGGTGAAAGCAGGACGTTCTGTAGCAACTGTGCTCTGAACACGCAGCCCCCGCTGCCTTTGTTTGCCTCAGAGTCATTTCACGGTGCCCAGGTGCACTGTGATTACTTGAGCTGCAAGGAAAGCGTCAGGTGGAGGGGGAGGTCTGTGGGGAGAAAGGCAGCTCTTGGAAGAGATGGGTCTTTCGTTCTCTTTTTATTGTGCTTCAAGTCAGCCGCGTACAGGAGGAGGAGTCAGTGCTGTTCACAGAAGACAGAGCTCAGAAAGCTGGAGCCAGAGCTTCCCAGCCAGCTGCACCACCCCGTTCCAGTACTGGCAACAACTAGGCTGACATCCACGGCCATCACAGAATGTTAAGAGATTGGAAGGGACCTTGGAGATCATCTAGTCCAATCCCCAGCCACAGCAGGATCCCCTAGATCCAGTTGCTATCCCTTCTCACACGGAGGTTTATCAGCCAAGGTAGGTGAGCCCTGAGCTTTTTGCACTGAACAGCTGTTTAGAGTTGTTTTTTGCACCTCTACCTGCTAAATGCAGCTAAACACCTCAAACATGACAAACCCCATTAATTTGCTCACCTTCTCATGCCTTTTGTACCTGTAGTCACATACCGTTTAGAAACAGCTACATCCGACTGGTTTAACCAAACCAGGCTCACAGGGTTGCTCTCCTGGCTTGTTAGTCCTGAGTACAAGTCTTCACAGCTGCAGTTACTGTCCTTTCCAACTCCTACCAGTACAGGCCAGTGCAGTGGCACGTAAGGAGCTGCTCCCTGTTGGTTAGAGAGGTCAGGAAACCCCAAACAAGAAATTATGGCCTGATTTAGGTTTTCATGCTCCCTCTGACAGAGAGTAACCACACGGTTAGGAGTTTGGAGCTGAGTCCTAAGATAACACATGAGTAGTGGATGTAAGGGTTTGACTCCTTCCTCCAGCTTACCACAGGACACCAGGCTTCCACAGCCTGTAGAACCCCTCTGCTCAGTGCTTTCCCTTGTGTTCCTGGAGCAACAAAAGAAAGCAGAGCCCACCAGCTGGTCTGTTGAGTTTCACCAACATTTGGCCCAGTGATCCTGCTGTGGCAGGGATATTGGGCTGGATGATCTCTTGAGGTCCCTTCTCATCCCTAATGACTGGATCTAGGGGATCCTGCTGTGGCAGGGGGATTGGACTGGATGATCTTTCGAGGTCCCTTCCAGTCCCTAATGATCTGTGATTCTGTGACTGCACCAGGGGTGGTGAAGCTGCAGCTGTATCAATGCAGTGGTGAAACAGCTGTGGTGGCAAACACCCTTGTACACTGCCAGCCCACCACTAAGACTGTGTGGTTCGGGTCTAAAAAGATTAAGAAACACCCAATATAAGTAGTTGTGTCAAAACCTGTTAGTGCTCACTTAAACTGAGGGCAACTTCACTCTGCTTGCTGCCAGTGCAGCAGCGGTGCCTCACAAGAGCTGCAGGTGCACTTTCTGCTTTGGAAAAACCTCTGCCAAGAGAAATGGCCTTAAAAACCCACGGAGAAGGCCACTTGTGGGGTGGTTTTTGTTTGATGTTGAGGTTAGACTGCTAAATGTGCAGCTCAGGAGAGCTGAGGAGTGCTGACTGCTGTTCTCTTTACATGAAGTGTTTGACAGATTCACTTGAAATGAGAGCAGCCCCCCCCAGACTTCTCTGTACACGACACAGGGCACTAACAGAAGGTGGCACGAGGGGTGGAGGTGAAACTACAGCACACAGCTGGTCGCTGGGTTCTCTTGTGTTTCTCTCCTTCTGTGTGAGAGTGTTAAAACCTGAGCACAGGCTCTTCTTGGCACAAAACTCCTACTGAATGAGCGAGGCTCCAAGTTTCTGCAGTTTTCACTAAGGAAGAACAAACACCAGGACAGCATCCCAAGTCCGCCCTGTACCAGCAACAGTCTCTTCGTTGCGGCTCTTCCTACTGGTGTGTTAAGGTGCTTCTGCCCAGCCCGAACGGTTCTGCTTTAAGGCTGCTGCTCTTCGTCTCTGCTCTTGCAGCTGCTGGTAGGGACTTTTTCAGAACTGCAGGAACCTGGGCAAGAGAAAGAGTGGCCTGTGATTAGACCAGGAGCTGCTCTACAGGCAGCAGGAGCAAATCACAGACATTAGGGGTTGACAGGGACCTCGAATGTTCATCCAGTCCAATCCCCCCACCACAGCAGAATCACCTAGATAAATGAAGTTTCACAGGGGCCTGAACAGGCTGCCAGAGGGGTTGTTGAGTCTTCTTCTCACATTTAAAACCTGCCTGGACATGTTCTTGTGTGACTGGATCTAGGGGATCCTGCTGTGGTGGGGGCATTGGACTGATGATCTTTCAAGGTCCTTTCCAATCCCTAACATTCTATGGTTCTGTGATTCCAGGGAGAGGTGCTGAGCTGAATTCCCTGATGCCCTGTGGCCCACCCCTCTCCAACAGCTCACTCTCTGCTTGACTGCACCCACAGAGCCAGAAGCAGGCACCCCAGGCAGCCATACGTACATGAGGAGGTAGTGGAGGCTCTAGGTGCCGCCCGAGGAAGGAAAGCAAGCGTCGCCAGATCAGGCCGCTTCCCAGAAACATAATCCCCGTCACCAGCCAAAATATCCTGGGGTCCTACCAACAGAACATTCCCGTGAGTCATGGAACAGTCTCTTCATCCAGAGATGATCTCTCACTCTCCTCCAACAGGAGGAAGTGGTAAACTCTTCCTCCTATAAACAGTGTCTGCATGGACACACAAATTGCTGGGCTGAGGTATGTTTGGCTGCAAATACAGACCCGAGGCTTTGTGTGTGGAAAGAATGAAGTTGTACTGAATATAAAGCACATGCATGAGGAGAGGCTGAGGGAGCTGGGGATGTTTAGCCCAGGGAAGAGCAGACTTGGGGTGGGGGACCTTGTCCCAGGCAACCAGTGCCAGGACAAGAGGGCAGAGCCTGAAGCTGCACCAGGGGAGGGTTAGGTTGGATGTTAGGAAGCCCTTCCTCATGGAAAGAGTGACTGGACCCTGGACTGGACTGCCCAGGGCAGTGGGGGAGTCCCCATTGCTGGAGGTGTGGAAGGGCAGCCTGGCTGTGGCCCTGAGTGCCCTGGTCTGGCTGCTGTGGTGATGTTAGGTCCTGGGCTGGGCTGGATGATCTCAGAGGGCTTTTCCAGCCTCAGTCATTCTGGGATTTGGTAAGAGTAGGGCCTGTGCTTTAAGTGACTGATAAAAACAGCACTTGTTCCTCACCTCTTCAAGAGATGATTCCAAGTTCATACCAAATGCAACTCCTATGAGTCCAAAGAGGGACAGAGAGAAAGTCCCCATAGTCAGCTGCACGTTCAGTCTCATCATCACATTACGGTGGCTAAAGAAGGGAGAAACATCTGTTAGGAGACCCCAACCATTGATTTGTTGCTTGAAATCTCAAACTCCATACAGGGTGCATTAAAACCAGGGGCAGAGAGGAAGTCAGGCTGGAATTAGGCAACCTAGTTGTGCCAAAGCTCATGAACTAACAGCATAAAGCAGCTACTGGCTGGAAATTGCTGCCTTAGGATAGCACTGAGACAGCAGGTTCAGCCTCAGCACCATCAGACTTCCCAGCAGCACTGACTTTTAGGGGAGAATATACAGAGGGACAGCACGTTTCCATGGGAAGTTCACCTCTTGCTGGCTGGGATTTCTTCACAACAAACAAAGCCTTCACTGTTACCTTGCAATTAATGTGGTGAACAAGAAGTGGAGTCAGTGAAGGCTGCAGACTATAAATTTGAGACTGTTTTTGGAAAGCTCCACATTTCAGTCTTCCCCAGGCTGCTTTCTGTGGCTTCCTGATGCAGCACCTACCAAGGGCTTCTGCAGGTCACTCCCCACTAAAGAAAACCAAGCACTAGGAGTGAAAACTCTAGCAGAGAGGGAAACAGACCTGCTCCAAGGCTACTCATTCTGTTTCACTCCACAGAGTGAGAATGCAGCTTGCACTGGACATCTGAGTAACCTACGGCGACTGAATTAAGAGTGAACTTCCCCAAGTAACATGTTATCTTGCCCCTAAATGCGCAGCCGCTTCATCTGTGACAAACTGATGCTGCATCAAGAGAAGCTGATGGTGCTGGAACCTCTCCTAGCTCAGGAGGGTTTTTCACACACAGTGAAATGAGGGTGTCTCGTTGCTCTGCTTTATCCTGTTCCCCACCAAAGGTGCAGTGCAGCTGCAGGTGCTGTGACTGCAAGTCAGCTGAAACCCTCAGGGAGATGGAATTCCCCAGCTCTCCTTGTAGCCTGGAGAAACACTTGGCAGCGTTAGGCTCTGTGCAGCTGCTGGCAGTGGATCGGGAAGCTCACCTGTCCAGGTTGATAAAGATGATGCTTTCAGAGTCGTCAATCAGCACTCGGAGCTCACGAGCTTCATTTGCAAGATCTTCCGCTTGTCTGTAGTAGTTCTCCAGCAGCAGCTCCATCTCCTCTGCGTGGTCAATCCCAGATGTGCTCTCCTCGCTGTGAGCAACAGTTTGGATTGGTCTGGGTAGCTACACCTCACACGGAAGGGTGTTACTGATCCTGAACACAAAGAGCTGTGCGGAACAGCCAGCAAGGGTGCTAACAGACACCAGATGGAGAAGAGGATCCCCAGCTTTGCAGTGAGGAGCTTCCATCAGCACCCACAGCCTTCAAACCAAGGGATGTCTTTACAGCTCTGAGCTGGAGGGCAAAGGCAGCCAGCTGAGCAGAGCAGCTGCTGTTTGATGAGCTCAAGGCAGGCACCACACCACAGCTCTTCCATTTTCATCTGTTACAAAGGGCTATCAATTTTACATGACCTATAACGTTTACAGCACTCTGAACCAAGTGATAAAGCACCGAGGTTTGAGAGGAGAAGCATCAGTTCCTGAAGCCCTCGGGTGGTGGCAGCTGGTAACAGCACAGCCCAGCGAAAACAAACCCACCAACATCAACACACAGACGACTACCCGGTGAGGGAGGTGCTTTAGGTGCAAGCAGAAGTATTTCAGGGGTGAGGTGTTTCAGCTATGTGCAGCAGAACACTCTGGCAGCATGAAGCAGCCCAACAGTGAGCAGCTACTGGAAGATGCTGCTCTACCATGTCTATCTGAATCACAAAACATTAGGGGTTGGAAGGGACTTTGAAAGATCATCCAGCCCCACACCCCTGCCACAGCAGGATCCCCTAGATCCAGTCGCACAGGAACATGGCCAGGCAAGTTTTAAATGTCTCCAGAGGAGACCCCACAAACTCCCTGGGTAGCCCCTCCCAGGGTTCTGTCACCCTCACGGGGAAGAAGGTCCTTCTCACACTGATGTGGAACCTCCTCTGTTCCAGCTCACTGCCCCTTGTCGTATCACTAGAGGCCCCTGAGCAGAGCCTGGCTCCATCCTCCTGATACCCTCCCTTCACATATTTATCAGCATTAATGGGGTCAGTGCATTAGGGGTTAAAAAAAAAATCAGTCTTTTCCTTCTCCCTGCTCTTTAGCAGCAAACACTGAGCTTGGTGTTTAATTTCTCCTTAAACAACACCCCCACCCTGTTATAAAAGTCTCCGAGCACACATACAAGACTTGTGGGTCAGTCCACTTCGACAGGCAGAGCTCTTCAATCAGTTCTTCTTCATCTAAGATCTCCAGAATTGCTTCTTTGAAAACTTTAAGATCCGTTTCCAGTTCTGACAAGCTGAAGAGAGAACAGGCAAAAGGTTGAGTAATCCCCACTGGCATCAGCACACAGGGGTAGAGCTCTGCATGAGCCAGACCGAGTGGCCAGGGGAGGCTTCCTAGCAGGGTTCTAATTGCTCCTCCAAAATACACCCTACGGAGCGCACACGCTGCAGTGGCAGTGCTCTGTGCCCCTGACCTTAAAGCACAAATCCAAAGGCTCATCTTGTTTTGCAGAGCTGAGAACAGCTTTATGCTGTTATTTTTTCTTCCTAGGTATAAAATAGCATCTGACAGAGCAACATGAAGCTCAACATTATTCCTGACAACTCAAATTTCAGTTTCATAGAATAGAATGGCACAGGCAAGGACACCTTCACTAGAGCAGGTTCCTCAGGACCCCAGCCAACCTGCCCTTTAACACTGCCAGGGATAGGGCAGCCACAACTGCCTTGGGCAACCTGTTCCAGCATCTCCACACCCGCATAGCAAAGAATTTGTTCCTCATGTCCAACCTCAGTCCTCCCCTCTTCAAGGCTGGAACCCTTTCCCCTTCTCTCCTCAATACCACCCCTGTCAAAAGCCCTCTCCCAGCTTTCTTATAGCCCCCATCAGAGATTGGAAAGCTGCTCAAAGGTCACCTGGGAGCCTCATCTTCTCCAGGCTCAACAACCCCAGCTTGCTCAGCCTGTCCTTACAAGGGAGGTGCTCCAGCCCTCTATCATTTTAGTTGCTCTATTTAATCTATCCAACGATGCACAACCCCGCATTACAGTAAACTAGGCCATGAACATTAGATAGCATTGCACTGGTGCTAGACACCATCTCACTCTAACTTCATTGCACACAGTTTTCTGTGGTCATCTTCTAGTCCACACTCTTATTTACCTCTTGCCGTTTTGCAGGAGAATGTGGAGTTTGCTCCTATCCACAGACAACAGCTTGGGGTCCACTAGAGCTTCCAGTGTCTCGAGGATCTGAGGCTGCAAAGTGTTCAGTCTTCCCTGCAGTCTGCTGATCTAGATAACAACATGATCCTTGATAAGAATTAAAGCAATCCCATTAGAATGACTTGGGCAACTGAATCCTGTCTCTGAACACAGAATTCACAGTAACAGCCAGTTAACACGATTCTCTTTGCAGTGCCTCTTGCTGTGGGCATCCCACTCATGAGGTGAAGCCAGTACAAAGGACAGTATTTTATACAAGGGAGCTGAAACCCAGTGACAGCCTCACCAACGAGGCTGTAAAAGCTGAATCCCAGAACATTAGGGATTGGAAGGGACCTCGAAAGACCATCCAGTCCCATCCCCCTGCCACAGCAGGATCCCCTAGATCCAGTCGTTAGGGATGGGAAGGGACCTCAAAAGACCATCCAGTCCCATCCCCCTGCCACAGCAGGATCCCCTAGATCCAGTCATTAGGGATGGGAAGGGACCTCAAAAGACCATCCAGTCCCATCCCCCTGCCACAGCAGGATCCCCTAGATCCAGTCACACAGGAACATCTCCAGAGAAGACGACTAGAAAGCCAGCACCAGACAACAGCTCCTGCAGCAAGCGTGGAACACGCGTGCACGCGTGTGTAACGCTAACACGAGGATACAACCGCACTGTCCTTTCTAGGAAGGAACAGCTTGATCAGCACTTGAAATCAGAACTGAGGCGGCTCACCCGGTACTGCAGGATGGCTTCTATGGCTCGGAATTCGAAGGGCAGGGAGTAAGTAACTAGCTGGCCTTCCCCAGCCAGCTGCGCCGCTAGTTCGTTGCAGAGCCAGTGTTCCAGATTTAAATTACGATAATCTAGTATCAGAAGAAACTCTGGTGTTATGACAGCCTTCAAGAACTGAAAGAGACAGTAACATGTAGGAGTCTGAAACAAAACCCACCTCTCCCAAGATTTCCTCACCACCCTCTAGTGCATTTGCTGCTTCAGGCTCTGATAAAGCAACTCTTGGCATGAAAATAAGAGCATCTGGTGCTAACAGCAAGCTCGTGGGCTCCCCACGGTTCAGGCGCAGCTAGCGGTAGGGTGAGTGAGAGGGGGCTCCACAGCAGCCTTTACTTTGACAACAAGGTTGGTACTGCTCAGCGGGGAGCGTGGTCACTAATACTGCAGGGAAACCTCCACCTCTGGCTGCTGGGCAGAGCTCCAAAGCCACATGTGCGGCTGGACTGCCCATCACAGAAGGCTGGTACTAAACCAACTGGGCAAGGAGAAGCCACAGTTCAAGCCGACACTCAACCCAGCAAGGAGAAGCCACGGTTCAAGCTGATGCTCAGCAGCAGGGAAGCTTTTACCTCCATCCTTATGATGATCCTGTTGTTCCTCGGTGCGATGCTCATCAGGTGTTGAAACCGCAGGTCTCGAGCCTGAAGGCCCAGTTCCTGGTACAATTCTGTTTTCTTCTTTTCTATCATAGAAGTATTTTACAAAGAAGACATTTAGGGACAAACGTGAGTGCTCTAGAACTACATTTTGGTGTGTTATTGATTCCCATGCAAGAGAGGGAGAAGGAAAAGAAGCTGTGTTAAAAGTTTTCCTCAATGCCATCTATTTTTCATCAAGTTTAGAAGACTCCCTGGAGTGGAGACTCTAGACCTAACTGGAAAAATAGACCAGGACAATTAATTTCAGTCATGGGCTCACCCCTCAGGCTCCGTTTTTCCCAGCTCCCTCAGCCTTTCCTCATCAGGGAGACGCTCTCCTCCCTTCATCAACTTTGGGCTCTGCACTGGACTCTCTCTAGCAGCTCTGTGTCTTTGAACTCAGGGGCCCAGCACTGGACACAGATGTGGTCTCACCAGGGCAGTACTTCAAAATATATAAAAACTAAAACAACACAGATGCAGCAATGGAGAGGAAACATCCCAAATAAATGGGGAGAGGAATCCCCACTATAATTTTGTGCTCCATGTACATTCCCAGCTGGGCTTTTCTGTGCTGGACAAGTGAAAACAAGGCAAAAACTGAACAAACCAACAAAACTGCAGTGAAAACTCACCAAAATAGGTTGTGTTTCCCTCTCTGTCAAACTTCATCTAAAGAAATGGAAAAAATGGTGGAGTTTTAGCACAGAATTAACCGTAAAACAAGAAATCTATTCACAGAATCACAGAACATTAGGGATTGGCAAGGACCTCGAAAGCTCATCTAGTCCAGTCCTCCCGCCACAGCACAATCCCCTAGATCCAGTCACACAGGAACACGGCCATTGTAATGTCTCCAGAGAGGGAGACTCAAAATCAAATAGAAAAGACACCGTGAAGAACAAGCAGCTCGTTGTGTCCTCTCTGCTCAGTTCATCCCAGTTAAGGAAATCATCAGTCCAAACTGCCATGGATTCCACTGGGGTTGTGCACACACCACACTAACAGGGTCACCGACATGAGTGAGTGTGCTCCTCCACAGAATCACAGACCAAGGTTGGAAGAGCCCTCTGAGCTCATCCAGCCCTGCACCTAACATCACCCCAGTGGCCACACCAGGGCATTCAGGGCCACAGCCAGGCTGGCCTTCAACACCTGCATCAGTGGGGACTCCAGCACTGCCCTGGGCAGCCCAGTCCACGCTCTGATCACCCTTTCCATGAGGAAGGGCTTCCTGACATCCAACCTAACACTCCCCTGGCAGCTTCAAGCCCTGCCTTCTCTTCCTGACTTAAAGTTCAAGCTGTTATGAAGGGCTCCATTGAAATGCCTATTCAACAAAGATCAGCCTTGGGGCATCAGCCACCTCTTCAAGAAGCCAGGGTTTGAGCACCCTCTAAATAACAAAACGTTTCCTCACACCCAGTCTGAAGGTACCCTGGTGCAGCTTTGGGCCATCCCATGGGCTGGAGCCCTACCACTGGAGACCACCGAGTATCTTTGGTTGGAAGAGACCAGCGAGTCCAACCACTAACCCAGCTGTCCCAAGGTCACCGCTAAACAACATCCCTGAGCTTCAGATCTCCAAGACTATGAACCACGTCCAGGCATGGCGATTCAACACCTGGGCAGCTTGTTCCAAGGCCTGATGGCCCTTCTCAGGAACACGATTTTTCCTCAGATCCAACCTAACCTTCCCCTTGTGCAGCTTGAGGCCATTTCCTCTTGTCCCACTGCTTGTTCCCAGTGAGAAGAGACCGACCCCCAGCCTTCCCTCGCGGCAGACACTCACCACTGCGAACACGGGGGCCACGCTGGCCAAGGTGGCCTGGGAGGCGTCGGTCGTGACCTGCTGACAGCATCTCCCTGCAGAGACAGAGACAGTTCCCCTGCGGCCCCGCAGTGACACCGGGCCGGCACCCCTGCCCTCTCCCCGCTCGGCTCCGCCCCGCCCGCAGCCCCCTGTGGGGCCGGGCGCTCACCGGCCCCCCGGCACTCACCGGCCCAGCGCAGCTCGCGGCTTCCGGGCGGCTCCCATAGCCCCGGAGGGCGGCCCCGGCCCGGCAGCAGCCGCAGGGCAGCGCGCAGGAGGGACCCGCGGGGGCTGCCCAGGGCCTGGGGGAGCAGCGCGGCGCGGAGCATCGGCCCGGCTCGGCGCTACCGGGCCCGGCTCGGCACTACCCGGCCCGGCTCGGCGCTACTCAGCCCGGCTCGGCGCTACCAGGCCCGGCTCGGCGCTACCGGGCCCGGCTCGGCGCTACCGGGCCCGGATCGGCACTACCCGGCCCGGCTCGGCGCTACTCAGCCCGGCTCGGCACTACCAGGCCCGGCTCGGCGCTACCGGGCCCGGATCGGCGCTACCCGGCCCGGATCGGCGCTACTCAGCCCGGCTCGGCGCTACCGGGCCCGGATCGGTGCTGCCCGGCCCGGATGGGCGCTACTAGGCCCGGCTCGGCGCTACCCGGCCCACCCTTTCCATGAGGAACCCGGATCGGCGCTACTCAGCCCGGCTCGGCGCTACCAGGCCCGGCTCGGCGCTACCGGGCCCGGATCGGCACTACCCGGCCCGGCTCGGCGCTACTCAGCCCGGCTCGGCGCTACCAGGCCCGGCTCGGCGCTACCGGGCCCGGCTCGGCGCTACCGGGCCCGGATCGGCACTACCCGGCCCGGCTCGGCACTACCGGGATCCAGCCGGGGCCCAGCGCGCAGCTGCGGGGAAGGCGGAGCCGCAGCGGAGGAGTCGAGGTGGATCCCGGCGGGAACCGGGGCGGAGCGAGGCCGGCGGCGCCCGGCGTTCAGGCCTCTCGTCGCTGCCGGGGAGGACTTGACTTGTAAAATGCGGAGGTTTCCAGTAGGGAACAGCCTCGTCCCCAGTAACTGGCTCTACGAGTTGCCTCCTGGCCCTGGTGGCGGCGATGCCACCCACCCCTCCTGGGTGAGCCCCGGGAGGAAGGAGTTTGGGGTCGCGTTTGGACTTGATCTTAAAGGTCTCTTCCGACCGAAGAGATTCTGTGGTCCGTGAATCAGAAGGATGCTTCACGCACACTTAGCACAGAGATCAGTGACTCCACAAGGAGTGCAGTCAATAACGAAGGCCCTCAGCAGCCACACACAGCACGGGCGTGGAGGATTTCTGTTTCAAGGTGAGCGAGTGATTCAGTCCTCTTGGATGTCAGAGGCAATACGGTATCACAGAATGAGAGGGGTTGGGATGGACCTCCACAGATCATCGAGTCCAACCCCGCTGCCAGAGCAGGACCAAAATCATTCAGAAAGGCTTTAGCCACCAGATACAAGCTGGTTCACCCTATTTTCCTGGTTTCACTGGGACAGACAGAGAGTGATTGAGGCTGGAGAAGCCCTCTGAGCTCATCCAGCCCGCATCAGGACCTCACATCACCACAGTGGCCACATGAGGGCACTGAGGGCCACAGCCACGCTGGCCCTCAACACTTCCAGGGATGGGGCCTCCCCCACTGCCCTGGGCAGTCCAGTCCAGGCTCCGATCACCCTTTCTGTGAGGAAGGGCTTCCTAACACCCAACCTAACTCTCCGCTGGCAGCTTCAGGCCCTGCCCTGAAGGGACTGGATGAGCTGTCGAGGTCCCTTCCAATCCCTAATGTTCTGTGATTCTGTGAGTCTCGTTCTCTGTGTTTAAAAACCTGACCTTGTTTCATTCTGTCTTCTCTTCAGCACTAGAACATGTTCCTGTCCTCATGGTTTCCTGTTTTGATGCCACTGAGCCTTGTTTGCAGCAAGCTGCAAAATCTTCCCTGGTCCTGGCAGAGACCTCACAGCATTTTGCTGCAGAAAACATCACCCTGTTGGATGCTGTCCCTGTGCTCTGACTAGATCCTCATCCCCCAGCGGGGTGCTTGTTAGTGACCCCGGGTGCATCGCGTGATCCCGACACGCTACCTGCCTGGCAGTCTCATGCGTCAGCCTCAGGTAAGATGAGAGCTCTGGCATTACTCCACCATGAAGAGATTGTGTGTCTCTGCTTTTATCCTGATTGTGTTGGTGCGTCCAGCGTCTTGTCTCCTGGCTGTTAGGAATGTGATAGGAGATCGCTCAGAGACTGGGCAAGGGAAGGTGACAAGGACCCTGGTCTCATGGCTTCAGGCTCTGCTGTCCTGGGCTGGAGCGTTGGAGTGTTTCTGAGCTTTCGGGTAGGGGTTGTTTGTAGAGAAGAAGGAAAACAGGCTCAGTTTATACACTCTTGCAGAGTGGGGTTGATGGTTGGACTGGGTGATCCCAGGGGTCTTTGCCAACCTGAATGATTCTGTGATTCTGTGGTGAAGGCTTAGTTCTCCCCTTTATTAGGCAGAGGAAAGCCAGCAGCCAGTGGAGCGACTGTTAACCAGTAACAGCTGCATGTTTGACTTCCCTCACCCTGACATTGCTGCTCTTGTAATGGTTAACTGCCCTGTCATAACTCACAGCAGGGGGGTAGTTTCCCGTCAGAGGAGCTAAGATAAAAGGGAAAGACAAATTCCTTGCACAGCATGTTGAAATCCCCTTGGGAGAACAGTCCCTACTGGACATGGAGCAGTTCTGGGGAAGTAGGTCTAGATCAGATCGGGGTTGATCTGAGGATCAGTTAAAGTAATTCGGTTTGAATTTAAGGCTTTTCCTGCCTATTTTCTGTCATGTTTTGTGGCTTCTTGTACCCAAGGAGTGGCAAAAACCCAGTGCTGTCAAGGTATCAATGTTTTATTATGCAGCTGCCTGAACAGCACCAAGAACTACACGCAGAAGTCACGTCCTTAGCTTGTGTAAGGTGCTTTCAAGTCAGGAAAACTCATTGGTAGCCAGAATTTGCATGGACACAGCAGAGACTCTCCTGTTCTTTGAGTAACCCCATAAAATACAGGTTTGGTTAGGGTTTATTCCAATCTTTAATTATATGAAGAGGTTCCACATCAATATGAGAAGGAACTTCTCAGTAGGGTTTGCAGAGCACTGGAAGGGGCTGCCCAGGAGGGCTGTGGAGTCTTCTTCTCTGGAGATGTTTAAAACCCACCTGGACATGATCTGGTGTGACTGGATCTAGGGGATCCTGCTGTGGCAGGGGGATTGGACTGGTTGATCTTTCAAAGTCCCTTCCAGTCCCTGACTGGATCTAGGGGATCCTGCTGTGGCAGGGGGATTGGACTGGTTGATCTTTCAAGGTCCCTTCCAGTCCCCAATGTTCTGTGATTGGGTGTGTGCAGGGCCTGGGTGCTCCAGGCACAAAGGTGAAATCAAGCACTAAATCACTAGATCGTCAGAGGTGAAAGTGTTTATCAGAGTCAGCAAAGGATCATGAGAAGAAGCCAGGGCAGAGAGCCCGAGGCTGTCACTCATGTTGTTGAAGGTGCTTTTGGTGAGGTCTGTGGCTTGTCCTTGCCCCATCCTGGGCCAGCTGCCTGACGGTTTAATGAGCTTATAGGGTCATTAAGGTCAGGAAAGTCCTTTAAGATCATCAAGTCCAACCATCACCCCAACCCCATCCTGCCCACTAAACCCTGTTCCCCCGGGCCACATCTACATGGTTTTTGAACCCCTCCAGGGATGACGAAAACACCACCTCTCTGAGCAGCCTGTTCCAAGCCCTGACCACTCTGTAAGGGAAGAAATTCTTCCAGATGTCCAGTCTGACCCTCCCCTGGCACAACTTGAGGCTGTTTCCTCTTGTGGGAAGAGACTGACCCCCACCTCACTCCAACCTGTAGCTGTAGAGAGTAATAAGGTCCCTCCCCAGCCTCCTTTTCTCCAAACAACCCCAGTTCCCTGAGGTGACCATTACAGGTCTTTGAAGAAGGGCAGCTCTTTAGTCCTCACCCTCTAGAAGACAGAAAGGGGAGAAGGAGGTGGGTTCTGCTCGCTATGAGGTACAATCAGAGCAGTTCTGTACTTCTCTGTAGAAGTGACTTCAGCAAAGTGGCCCCGAGGCAGAGAGTCGATTTTACAGAAGGGTGAGTTGATGCAAAAAGGAAGATGTGTTCTCATAGCAGCGTTAGTTGTCACGGGGTAGTTTCCAGGAGTCTCCTAGTTGTGTTTTACTCTCTTGTGTCCCCAGTGTTTGCACTGTGGTCGTGTATTTACCTCACAGACTCGTTAACTGCTTTGCTGCACGTCCCGGGAGTTCCATTATCTCCCAGGTCTCTCAGGAATTCAATTTTTAATGAAGAACCCCACACCCCACCCTCCTCCCCATCCCAGAGCAACCTGATTATGGTTCAGGTGCCTCTGCCCGCCATGTGCCCCTCTCCCAGTCTCCAGGCACCACACCTCCTCCTCTTCCTCCCCCTCAGCCATCGCCTGGTGAATAATTCAGCTGCTCTGTGGCGGAGCTGGGCGGGGAGAAACAAGCAGAGGTGCTGGTTGCTGAGGAGGAGCTGCACCACAATCCCCGGGGGGGTATCCTATCCCCTCCCGGGGAGGGGGGTCCTGTGCCCTCCCAACGTGGCAGGGAGCTGCAGGGGTGCTCACAAGGGTCCCTCCCTCCATCCCTTCCACCGTCCCTCCGACTGCTGAGGGAACAGGTGCAGGCAACGCCTCGCGGTGGCCCTAGCTCTCCGAAGCCACCGAGCATGGCGAGCCCTGGCATGAAGGGCTCGTGGCTGTCGCAGCCCGCAGTGAAGAACGTTCTGGTCTACCGCAATGGGGACCCCTTCTTCCCCGGGCGCCGCATCATCATCCACGAGAAGAAAGTGTCCAACTTTGAGGTGTTCCTGAAGGAGGTGACGGGCCAGGTGAAGGCACCTTTCGGGGCTGTGCGGAACATCTACACCCCCCGCGGCGGGCATCGCGTCCGGCAGCTGGAGGAGCTCCAGAGCGGGGAGCACTACGTGGCTGGTGGCAGAGAAGCCTTCAAGAAACTCAAGTGAGTGGTTAAAAAGTAATAGAGGATTTAGATGGAAAGTGGATATTGTCCAGCTGAGGATGTCCCTGCTCACTGCAGGGCAGGGGTTGGACTAGATGACCTTTGGAGGTCCCTTTCAACCCAGGCGATTAAGGGAGTTGGGCATCTCCCTGATGAGGAAAGACTGAGAGCTGGGAAGAAAGAAGACTGAGGGTGACCCCATGAGTGTTGATAAATATGGGAAAGGTGGGTGTCAGGAGGACGGAGCCAGCTCAGCTCTCAGGAAGGACCCACCGTTTCTTTTTGGTACCAAACCCTGTGATCGCGTGGATGGCTTCATGTCGTTAGCTGTCAGCACATCCTGTTTTACCTCCCTCGGTGTGTCTTGTGTTCCTGATGCTCTGTGTTTGTACGATTGTTCATGTGGTGCTTTTGTGGGAGCACATGATCTGATGGAGAGCTCTAGATGTGGGGAAAGTGTAAGAATCTCTGTGTGAGCCAAGCTGGGTGCTGCTCTACATAACCCTTGTTTATGCTCTGCGTAACCCAGACTGGTTTTCTTCCCACAGCTACCTGGACATCGGAGAAACCAAGAGAAAACCTGCTGAAGCCAGCAACGAGGTGGGATGTCTGCAGTATTTAAGGAGTGAAACTACAGCTGATGGCAGCACTGTGCGTGCAGTCGTGCCTGATAGCTTAATATTGATTATGGTTAGAAATCGTCCGGTTATCTGCCGTTCCAAACACACTGTTGCTCTGATGGCTCTGTGTGATGTGCTGTCTGTCCCCACTCAGCCTTCTGCGTTCAGCAGTGGTGGCTCATGTTGAGGTTGTCAGCAGGAGGTGTTGGTGCTGGTTTCCTCTCACAGGTCATTAGCGACAGAAGCAGAGGGAAGGGCTTCAGGCTCCAACAGGGGAGGGTCAGACTGGCCATCAGGAAGAGATTCTTCCTGGAGAGAGTGGTTGGGTGCTGGGATGGGCTGCCCAGGGTGGAGGGTGAGTCCCCATCCCTGGATGAGTTTAAAAGACACTTAGATGTAGTGTTGGGGGATCTGGTTTAGGGGTGACCTTGTAGAGTGGGGTTGATGATAGGACTCAATCATCCTAAGGGTGAGATTGTGGGTGAGGCCAGGGAAGGTTCCCTAGATGTCCAGTGCTGACAGGAGAGGCAGGATGATGGGGCATGTGAGGTGGCAAATCCAATACAGTGCTTGGTGGGTCTGAACTTATCATGGGAGGCTTCAGAAAAGGGCATCTGGGAGATTGCTATGAAATCCTTTGAGATTCACCTGTTTTAGTATTGTTTATGGGAACTGTTTGTTCTACATCATGTAAGAGCACCTCTGTTGCTAGACAGTGGAGCCACTGCTCATCTGTGGGCAGTGATGAGATTGAATTAATTTGTGAAAACTGAGTTGTGGAAGTTCATCGTGTTGTCTTGATTTCACAAATCACAAAATCACAGAATGGCCAGGGGTGGAAGGGACCTTCAAGACCACCCAGTTCCAACCCCCCTGCACAGGCAGGGACACCTTCACTAGAGCAGGCTCCTCAGGGCCCCACCCAACCTGCCCTTCAACACTGCCAGGGATGGGGCAGCCACAACTGCCTGGGGCAACATGTTCCAGCATCTCAGCACCCTCACAGCAAAGAATTAGTTCCTCATGTCCAACCTTAGTCTCCCCTCTTCAAGTCTGGAACCCTTTCCCCTTGTCCTCTCACTACTCAATGCTAGAGATGTGCCTCTATCAACAGAGGAGGTTTCCCATCAATATAAGAAGGAATTTCTTTCCAGTGAGGATGACAGAACATTGGAGGGGGCTGCCCAGAGGGACTGTGGAGTCTTCCCTGGAGATGTTTAAAACCTACCTGGCCATGTTCCTGTGCAACTTAGGGTTTCACAGAATCACAGAATCACAGAATCACTACGGATTGGAAGGGACCTCCAAAGATCATCTAGTCCCAATCTGCCTGCAACAGCAGGATCACCAAACCAAGTCACACAGGAACCCATCCAGGTTAGGGTGAACTTGTAGAGTGGGGTTGATGTTTGAACTTGGTGATTTCAGGGGTCTTTTCCAACCTGAATTATTCTATGAACTTGATCTCCCTGCTGTGGCAGGGAGATTGGACTGGATCTTTCGCGGTCCTTTCCAGTCTCTAACCCTCTGTGCTCCTTCATACCCGACTGGTTTGATTTCTCCTGCTGCCGGTGTCACAGACCCCGGGTGAGGAATTTCTCAAGTGCTGCTGCTGAATGAGTTAGGAATTGTGCTGTAGCTGTGACTGAGGGAGTAAGACTATCAGATGAAAGTGAGGTGCAGCCCTAATCTCTTGAGGAACGTCTTAGTAGTTGAACTTCATGTGGTGCTCTTGAGTATTTCGTATCCTGGTAACATAATCAGCACAACAAGACTTAACGAAACAGATGCTCTTCATAATCCACTACCAGGAGGAACCAGAGAACAGACCAGATATCCAGTTAAAATGTAAACTGCCTCCTTTTGATTAATTTATAGGCCTGACTAGAAAAAATCCCCTTCTCTTTCACGTAGTTCTGGACACTTGAGTTGTGCAGTTTGGAGTGCTTTAGCTAACAGTTTGCTTGTGGAAGGATTGAGTGGCTTTTGGAGCAGCAGGAAGCCTTGCAGAGGCTTTGGTTCATGGCACTGGGGAATTTCATGGTCTGTAATGGGTTTGATATGAATGCTGGTGTCTTCCTGGATTGATGTTGGCAGTCCCTAATGTGTGGTGATTCTGTGTGCCACGGCGTGGTGACCTGTTTCCACTCAGTCAGTAGCAGTGTCATTGGTGCTTTGCCTCCACACCAGTAGAGAGGCTGCCAGCCTCTTGCTCCAGGCTGTTCTGGACTATCCAGTGAACCATCTAGTGAGGCAAAGTCACCAGGGGCACCTAGATTATCCACATTCATCACCGTGTAGGATAAGGGAAGTGGTTTTGTGCTGACCAGAGCAGCTCAGCAGGTTTGACTCTGCTTCTCTCATCAGGATGTATGAAAATGCCCATTAAACAAAGGTCATCTTCCCGTGAAGGAGGTGAGATGGACGTTTCCTGGGCTACAGTGGCTTTAGAAAACTGATCCTTCTAATGCATCTTTGATCCCTGAACTGTGAACATTCCTTTCTTCCACATCCTGGGGTGGTGGTGCTGTGTGTAAATGGGGTTTTGCTTCTTCTGACCCCAGTTCTCCCCTAGGGGAGGGCAAATATTTGTTCTCAGGTCTCCTGGGCCACAGGGATTAACAAACAGGCCATTGTAACGAGCTGGTGCAGCCATGGCTCATTGCATGAGCTGATAGATCTGGAATGTGACACTGTGTGGAAATGTTGAGAGCTTCTAAAGGGTAGGAATGAAGTGGTGTAAGGGATCATAGCGCCCGAGACGGGATTGATAGGGCAAGAAGCAAGGGCAGCTGAATAAATCACAGAATGACAGAACATTAGGGATTGGTCAGGGATCCCAAAAGACCATCCAGTCCAGTCCCACAGGAACAGATCCAGGCGCACAGGAACATGGCCAGGTGGGTTTGAAACGTCTCCAGAGAAGGAGACTCCACAACCCCCATGGGCAGCCTGTTCCAGGGCTCTGTCACCCTCACTGGGAACAAGGTCCTTCTCACATTGATGTGGAACCTCCTCTGCTCCAGATCACACCCGCTGCCCCTTGTCCTATCATTAGATGACCCTGAGCAGAGCCTGGCTCCATCTGGCTGGGGTGTTGGACTAGATGATCTTTTGAGGTGCCTTCCAATCCCTAATGATTCTATGATCTAGCCTGTCCTGGGGTAGATCAGAAAGGGTTAGCAGTGGCATCTAATAATGGGACAAGGGGCAGTGAGTGTGAACACTGAGGTTCCACATCAATCTGAGAAGGACCTTCTTCCCTGTGAGGATGACAGAGCCCTGAAGGGGCTGCCCAGGGGGGTTGTGGAGTCTCCTTCTCGGGAGATATTTCAAACCCACCTGGGCATGTTCCTGTGTGACTGGATGTGGGTGATCCTGCTGTGTCAGGGGGACTGGACTGGGTGATCTTTTGAGGTCCCTTCCAATCCCTAACATTCTGTGATTCTGTGAATTTACATTAATCAAAGACCAAGAGCTCCAGCACCACAACCCAGCTCACCCTTTGAAGTGTGTGGAGTTCTGCTGAACCAGCCCAGCAGAAGACCTGACCTCAGATTTAATTAAAGAACCCATGGCTCTGCTCCTGTTTTGTTTGTAGGAGGCACCACAGTGCTGCAGGAGCAGCCTGACCCCGCTCTGGCACCGCAGTTACACATTAACGGCGCTGAGGTCTTGGGTGAAAAGTCTGTGCTTCCAGCAGGAGAGAAGCGTCGCCAGCCCCGTGACCCCTTTCTTTTCTTCTCGTTTCCCCAGCCCCATTCAGAGCTGATTTCCATCAGCTCATTTACGTCAGCAGTTGTGGGTAGGTCTCCTTGAGTCAGTGGTCCAGCCCCATTATGATTTTATCTGTACACTTGGTGCTTTCTTGGTTTGTTTGAAAGGAGCCATTCGAGGGCAGCTCCCGCATCCTGCAGACAGACGTGGCCAGTGTTCCCTGATGTGTGATGAGATACTTATCTACACAGCACTTAGAGGAGGAGGGAGCAAGCATTCTATCAGTTGATAGGAACTCAGAGGAACTGAGTAAGCTGGAGGCAATCAAGTGAGAAACTGCACGGCAGGAAGAGCTAACCTCAGACACAAACACACCACGGGATCACAGCCCCTCAAACCCACTGTTATTGGGACCTTCCCATTCCACAAAATAGAATGTACATTCAAGAATAAGGACACAGAACTGTTGGAGTGAGTCCAGAGGAGGTTCCACATCAATGTGAGAAGGACCTTCTTCCCATTGAGGGTGCCAGAGGCCTGGAAGGGGCTGCCCAGGGGGCTGGTGGAGTCTCCTTGTCTGGAGACATTTAAACCCTCCTGGCCATGTGCCTGTGTGACTGGATCTAGGGGATCCTGCTGTGGCAGGGAGATAAGACTGGATGATCTTTCGAGGTCCCTTCCCATCCCTAATGTTCTGTGGTTCTAATGAGCTGCATGATAACATCCTCCTCTCTTTCCAAACCTGCAGCAGTAGGTGTTAATCTTCCACTTGGTTCAGAGCACCGAGAGTGGCAGCAGGTCTCCTAATTACAGTCACCGGAGGCACGAAGGCAGAGCTCGGGCAGTGTCCTGCAAAGCTCCTCATTGCATGGGGCCAAGACAAACATGTACCTACAGAAGTGATTTCAAAGAGTAAACGTGCTGCCTGGTGAGTAACTTGTGCACAGGGAAGGTCTGCAGCCATTCCAGGAGCCCCGTGCCCAGACCGGTCCACAAGCACTGCTGCACAGGGCACTAGAGACATCCTTCTTGCTGCCTCTCCTCTTGTATGAGTGTCCGGACAGAACACCCTTTGACACTGAGCCTCAGATCTCCAGGTCCTTCCTGCTGCTGGGTGCTTCTCGTTAGGCACTTTGCTGTGCAGAGGCCAAGTGCCTTCTGCCACCCATCAGCAGCGCAGGCTGCCATGTCCTCTGAGGCAGAAAAGGGTGACAGGGAGGGCCTGGCTTTGGAGTTCCCAACACAGAAGGACACAGAGCTCCTGGAAGGGGTCCAGAGGAGAGCAGCTCCAATGATCAGAGGGCTGGAGCACCTCCCCTATGAGGACAGGCTGAGCAAGTTGAGGTTGTTCAACCTGGAGAAGAGGAGGCTCCCGGTGACCTTTGAGCAGCTTCCCAATCTCTGAAGGAAGGGGGCTACAACACAGCTGGCAGAGGGTTTTTGACAGGGGTGGTAGTGAGAGGACAAGGGGAAAGGGTTCCAGCCTTGAAGAGGGGAGATTGAGGTCTGACACGAGGAACCAGTTCTTTGCTGTGAGGGTGGGAAGATGCTGGAACAGGCTGCCCCAGGCAGTTGTGGCTGCCCCATCCCTGGCAGTGTTGAAGGGCAGGTTGTCTGGGGCCCTGAGGAACCTGCTGTAGTGAAGGTGGCCCTGCCTGTGCAGGGGGGTGGAACTGGATGGTCTTTAAGGTCCCTTCCAACGCTGGCCAGTCTATGATTCTATGATAGTTACACTCCTTTGCCAGCAGACATCAAGCATGGCTTTGGTTCCACGGATTGACCTGTTGCTGTCTTTCACCTGAAGGCATCGTGCGTCAAGGAATGCCGGTTTGGTTTTGCTTTGGTGGGTTTTCCCCTATGAGAGATGACTCCGCTCCAGGGTTAGTGTGCTTGGTGCAGTTTGTTGGGTAGGGTTCTGTGGGTTATGCAGGAGGCTGGGCCTGGTTATTTGAATAATTGTATTTAATTTTCTCTTCTAATAGTAAGTGTAAGCCAGCTTGGACCCACCTGGCCATGGTCCTGTACAGCTCGATCTAGGGGATCCTGCTCTGGCAGGGGGATGGACTGGATGATCTTTCGAGGGCCCTTCCAGCCCCTAACGTTCTGTGATCTCGCAGCCTGAGCATCTCCCTTGTGTTTTCAGCGTGTGCAGGATCTAACGATCTGGAGAGGTGAAGGCTCAGAGCGCCGGAGCCCAGAGCGTTTCCCGTAAATTAAACGGGCGGTGCTGTTCAGGCAGCGCGCCGCGTGACGAAGCCGCAGCACACGGCAGCGCCGGCCTGCTGCACAGCGGCTGGAGCCCGGCCAGGCTAAACAAACCCTCGACATCTATTTAGAGCTGCTCTCTGTGCTCGCTGGCTCTCTAATCCTTGCAGCTTTTATGGCCCTTCTTGGAAACACAGCCAGCTTGTTGGTGCTGTGGCTGCTGAATGTTTGTTTGGGTTCGACGCCTTCGTTTGCTTTGCTAATGATGGCAAATTAAGCAAAAATCTCCTACTTATTTGGAGTTTGGATTTATTTATTCCTTTTTATTTTTAAAATGGATTTTAGTTTGAAATTGTGGCTAGGAATGCAGAAGGGAGCCCTGGGTCAGCAGTATCAGGTAACTTTCTGCTCAGTAGGATGGCTTTAATGTTGAGCCACCTGAACGCTCTCAGTGCAGGGTCTGTTCAAGAGAGCTCAGAGAGTAATGCTGGGGGTTAAGTAGCTGATGCTTTATTCTGGTGGCCGATGCTTTACTCTGGGGGCTGATGCTTTATTCCAGGGGCTGATGGTTTATTCTGGGGGCTGATGTTTTATTCTGGGGGCTGATGCTTTATTCTGGTGGCTGATGCTTTTCCTGGCCTGGATTAGGAACTGTGTGTCCTGCAGAACTAGGGAGGTGAGTGTCCCCCTGGACTCAGCACTGGGGAGGCTGCACCTCCAGTACTGGGTCCAGTTTTGGGCACCTCAGCACAAGGGAGACATCGAGGGGCTGGAGTGAGGGCAGAGGAGGGCAATGGAACTGGGGAAAGGCCTGGAGAATCAGTCTGACGACGAGAGATGGAGAGAGTTGGGGCTGTTTGGTTTGAGGAAGAGGAGGCTGAGGGGAGACCTCATCGCTCTCTCCAGCTATCTGACAGGACCCTGCAGAGATGCTGCTGCTGGGCTCTGCTCACAGGTCATTAGTGACAGAAGCAGAGGGAAGGGCTTCAAGCTCCAACAGGGGAGGGTCAGACTGGCCATCAGGAAGAGAGTCTCCTTCTCTGAAGACGTTTCAAACCCCCCTGGCCATGTTCCTGTGCGACTTGGTCTAGGTGATCTTGCTCTGGCAGGGGGATTGGACTAGATGATGTTTCGAGGTCCCTTCCAATCCCTGATGTTCTGTGGAAATTCTTCCTGGAGAGAGTGATCAGGGACTGGACTGGGCTGCCCAGGGTGGAGGTTGAGTCCCCATCCCTGGATGTGTTTAAAAATCACTTAGATGTAGTGTTGGGGGGGATCTGGTTTAGGGGTGAACTTGTAGAGTAGGGTTGATGGTTGGACTTGGTGATCCTGGGGGTCTTTTCCAGCCTGAATGATTCTGAGGAATCCACTTCCCTGGGAAGACCATTCCAGTGTCTAACTGCTCTCACAGTGAAAGATTTTCATTTGGAATCTCCCCAGAAGCAGCTTGTATCCGCCACCTCTTGTCTTTTCTATGGGACTCCATGTGAAAAGAGAGGCTGCATCTTCTTGGCAGCCACGTCCATGCAGTTCTGTCTTCTCCACGGAACCACGGGCTGTGCTGTGGGCGTTATCCCACCTCTACAGACCCGCAGCAGCAGCTATTTGTGCTCTGTGGAAGGGGAGGCTGGAGCAGAACAAATTGTGTACTTTAAACCAGGCCACTCTTGCAGCAGATGAGCTGCTCCCCCTGACTGGGGCTGGTCAGAGTGAAAACAGACTCATTTCTAATTGCTGCTGCCCTTGCAGGTCAAGCCGGTCACTCACAGCAGGATCACCGTGTCCGCGCGGTTCCGAAGACCTCTGCAGGAGCCCTACACTATATTGTGAGTGGAACGTCCTGACCTGCTCCACGGCTGGTGCTGGCATCTTAGGTTGAGCTGAGCTTCGTTTAAAAGGCTCCTCCAAACGATTGCCCTTTGTTTCCTTCCAGCCTGATCGCTAACGGAGACCTCCTGAGCCCTGTGGTGCGCCTCCTCATCCCCAGGAAAACCCTGAATCACTGGGACCACGTTCTGGAAATGGTCACGGGAAAGGTCACTCTCAGAAGCGGAGCCGTTCACAGGTACCAGGAAGCTGAATATCCACAAGACACCTTCTTTTAGAGCTTTAGAACTCTGTAGGTTTAATGGATGGTTTCTACTTCGTGGGAAATTCCACTGCAGAAGTAAAACCCATCCAAAAGACGTGGACTCAATGACCTTGAAGTTCTCTTGCAGCCCAAACTGCTCTATGATTCTGTTATTGCAATGACAGATGTGGTCCACATTGCCTTTTCGTTTTGGTATCTCTTTAAATTCATTGGGACAAATCATTTCAAGGGAAACACTAGATGTGGTGGGTTTTGAAGGCCGGTGCTACAACTAGGAGGTGCTTCATATTCAGCCACAAGCACCAGGTTATAGCTGGAGGGCTGCTGGTTCTGGTATCTCAGCTGTTTTGAGCTGCTGTGGGAGCCTAGGAATGAGACCACAGCTGGAATCTTGGGTCCAGTTCTGGGCCCGGCAGGTCAAGAAGGACATGGAACTGTTGGAGAGAGCCCAGTGCAGAGCCACTAAGTTGGTTCAGGGAGGGGAGCATCTCCCCGTCGAGGAAAGGCTTGTGCTTAGAGCAAAGGAGCCTGAGGGGTCACCCCATGGATGTTGATCAATCTGTGAAGGGTGGGTGTGAGGAGGATGGAGCCAGGCTCTGCTCAGGGGCACCCAGTGACAGGACAAGGGGCAGTGGGTGGGAGCTGGAGCAGAGGAGGTTCCACATCAGTGTGAGAAGAACCTTCTTCCCAGGGAGGGTGCTAGAGCCCTGGCAGGGGCTGCCCAGGGGGGTTGTGGAGTCTCCTTCTGTGGAGCTGTTTCAAACCCCCCTGGCCATGTTCCTGTGTGACTGGATCTAGGGGAATCCTGCTGTGGCAGGGATTGGACTGGCTGATCTTTTGAGGTCCCTTCCAACCCCTAGTGTCCTGTGACTCTGTGAATAGGAGGTGACCTGTTGGGAGGGTAAACTTCAGTCCCTTAAGGCTTTTACACTGCAGAACAGTAGGAGCTGGTAGCTGTTTTAGATGCAGTTTCCATGAGCAGCTGCCAAGGTGTGTGCAGGCAAATTCCTGACGTTCCAGCGTTGCCCCACGCAGAGCCCATTAGGAATTCCCTTCCCTTTCCTCTGTGGAAGAGGACTGTGCACCGCTTACGCAACCCCTGGCTGCAGAGTCTTTCTCCAGCCAGGGAAGATAAGGCAGAGATTTAGTTCTTCCTGGTGCTTCCCCAGAGCTGATGCAAACGATAAAAGACGAAGGTAACACAACCTGCTGCTGATCAGCTCTGCTCTACTTTCTCCTCCCAGCCCTACGTTTCTTTGCTCCTATTATCTGACCACTCAGCGCTTTTCCTGGCAGTAACTGTGTTCTGGATCTGATTCTCTCCTGGTGTAACTCAGCAACAGCCCTGTCCAACACACCCATTCCCTCGGCTCTCAGGTTCTTTCAACCTTCCACATTTTGTTCTCACTGCGTGGCGTCGCTCCGTGGAGAAAGCATCACTCATCCTGTTCCCAGCTGGGATTGCTTTTGAGAAGCTCCCTTCACCACCCGCTTGTAATCCTTCACAAAATAAGATCATGTCTGTGACACTTGGAATTGTTTCATGTTTTCCTTCTATCTGGTCTTGTCTTCACCCAGCTTTCCTTTTCTTTCCCTTCAAATGCTAGGAATCCATATGAAAACAGTTGGTAAAGCAGTTGCTGCTCTTTGAGTAAGTTACACATTAACTGCTGGGCTTTAGGGGAGGTCCTGTGAGACCACTGATGCTGGGAAGGTACAATTTCTCATTAAAAAAGTTCAGTTACCCTTAGGAAATTCACAGGTGGCACCAAGTTGTGGGGGAGTGTTGATCTGCTAGAGGTGAGGAAGATGCTGCAGAGAGGTCTGGATCAAAGGGCAGAGGCCAACAGAAGGAGATGTAACAGGGCCAAGAGCAGGATCCTACTTTGGCCACAAGAACACAGAATCACAGAACATTAGAGACTGCAAGGGACCTTGAAAGATCACCCAGTCCCATCCCCCTGCCACAGCAGGATCCCCTAGATCCAGTCATTAGGGGTTGGAAGGGACCTTCAAAGATCATCCAGTCCAATCCCCCTGCCAGAGTGGGGTCCCCTAGACCAAGTCACACAGGAACTACTGGTCATTGTGTGGCACCCACTGCACTTTATTGGTTCCATGTCTGGACGTTCCCCGTGTTTAGTGAGTTCTGATTAAGATGGCTTCCACGTTACAGTTCACTGTATTAAGCTTTTCTAGATGTTTTTCAGACTTTACACTTTAGATGGGAAACTTGTTCAGAGCGGGTCAGACCTGGAGAACGGGCAGATTTACGTCGCAGGGGGCAGAGAAAAGTTTAAGAAGCTGCCGTATGGGGATCTGCTCTTTAGCAAGTCTGCGGTGAGAAGACCACAAGGGTAAGTGCTCGAGGTGTGTGATGCTCCTCTCACAAGTGTCTGGGGGTCAGTTTATTTGCTAAGTGCCTCCAGTAAAGTACAAAGTCATATTGCAAGGTCTAAGGAGTGACGGAGGGGTTGTCAGAGGTGCCAAGAATTTATCAACAGCTTCCTGGATCCAAATGCACAAACTCGGTGAGATGAGATGCAGCTACCCCAGTCCTGTGCAGCTGGATCTAGGGGATCCTGCTGTGGCAGAGGGATTGGACTAGATGATCTTTTGAGGTCCCTTCCACTCCCTAATGTCCTGTGATTCTTGATTTACTCTTGTTTTCTGGAGTATGTGCTCCCCATAGAATGTTTTATGAACAGAAAGGAGTGATTCTTGGTGAGAACACACAGTGAATGAAAGAATTCACTCTGCTTCTGCAGCCTGCTCGGTGTTTTCCTGGTGTTTACACAGACAGACCGGGGGTGTGATCGTGACAGCGCGCGAGTCTAACGCAGGGCTTTTCTCTGCAGACCCAAAGCCTCTGTGCTGCCTCCCATTGCTGGATCCCGAAAGTCTAAGGGCAGCGTAAGTACCTAATTTAGCTCAATTCTGGTGGAGGGCAAGTCCCTGTCCTATGGGCTTCAGTTAAACCTGAAGAGGGGATATCAGAAGCCCCAGCCAGCTGGAGGTTGTGCTTGCTAAAGCTTGGTGAGGCCGTGGCTATTCGCAGCAGCAATTAGCCAAATGCAACCAGACAAAACATATTGCAGTTGGGGCTGCTTGATTGTTTTAGAGAAGCTTCCACAGGAAAAATCAGCTGCTGCCTCGAGGTGTTTCCCATAAACCTTGTGAGCTATCTCTCTGTATTTATGTATTTATTCAAATTAGAGACCCAAGGGAGTCTGTGAGTTCCTTTTACAGAATGTGTCTGCATGCTGAGACCTGATCAGGCTCTAAAATGCTTTCCAATCTGATGTGGCAGGTGGCCCGGAAGGCCAGTGGCATCCTGGCTTGGATCAGCAATAGTATGGCCAGCAGGGCTAGGGATGTCATTCTCCTCATGTACTGGGCACTGGGGAGGCCTCCCCTTGAGTTCTGGAGGCAGCACTGGGCCCCTCACTTCAAGAGATGGAGGGGCTGGGGTGGGTCCAGAGGAGCAGCGAGGCTGGGGAAGGGACTGGAGGGAAATGATAATGAAGAGAGTCTGAGGGAGCTGGGGGTGTTGAGCCTGGAGAAGAGAGACTCAGGGGGGACCTTCCCCTCTTTCCAGCTCCCTGAAGGGAGGTTGTAGTCAGGTGGGGGTCAGGCTCTTCTCCCAGGCAACCAGGACAAGAGGGCAGGGCCTGAAGCTGCCCCAGGGGAGGGTTAGGGGTAGGTTGGATTGGAGTGGATGATCTTTCATGGTCCCTTCCAATCCCTAATGTCCTGTGATACAGTGATTCAGAGGTGACATGGGGCCAGTTGGCTGCTTTCAGGGTCCACTTGACAGCCAGTGTTACTGCCACTCAGACTGTCATCCTCTTCTGGGTGCTTTTGACACTTAGATTAATGCCCTGGTCTCGTTTACAGCGGTGATGAATTATTCAGTGAGTGATATATTACATTTCCCGACGTTCCACCCGTGTGCACAGCTGAGATGAAGCTGGATATCTGCTGTGCAGATTCACCTGCCAGCCCTTCCATCCAAGGAAGAGGTGCTCCCTTAGAAGAGATGGGTATTTCTTCTGGGAGTTGTTGAGGAGCATTTAATCAGCCTGGCTGTGTAGTAGATTGATGGGATAAATATGGAGCTTTCTGGGTAGTTTCTCCCTTAACTGGACTGGGTGGGAACCTGATACCACTCCTTAGGAGTCAAACACTGGAATAACATTGAAATTGAAAGAATTAACAAGTAATTAAAACAATTATAAACAAGGAATAAACAATTCATTAAAGTTGTCGTTTTAATCAGCGATAACTGCCTGCGCTTCTTTCAGGGAGATGGTCGCCAGTCTAAATCCACTGTTGGGTCCAGTGACCGAGGAGAACGTGGCTCCTCGCTTCACCTCCTGAAAGGGAAAGAGAGAAGAAACCAGAATCCACAGGATTCGGGGCCTAAGCGACGCTTCTCTAACAGCTCTGCAACTGTAAAACAGACAGCAGAAGTCACTGCTTCCACAGGAGCCCTTCAGGATCGTGGTCAGTACCAAGATAAACCCTGTCATCAGGGGATGGTGGCTTTTGATCTTCATTTAAAACAATGAAGTAGTGGGATCATACCCTTGTGCTGCTCTTGTATCATAGACTCATCAGGGACTGGAAGGGACCTCGAAAGATCATCTAGTCCAATCCCCCTGCCAGAGCAGGACCACAGAATCACAGAACCTAGACCAAGTCGTTCGCTCTGGATAACTGAATTTACAGAAGTTCTTTCTGCTCAGGAGGTGTCTCTGTGTGTTCCTGGCTTCATTTACACATCATAGGTGATTTTACTGCTCCTTGGAAGATAAACCAGTATGGTCACAGAATGACTGAGGCTGGAGAAGCCCTCTGAGTTCAGCCAGCCCAGCCCAGGACCTGACATCACCACAGAGGCCACACCAGGGCACTAAGGGCCACAGCCAGGCTGCCCTTCAGCACCCCCAGGGATGCCAAGTCCACCACTGCCCTGGACAGTCCAGTCCAGGCTCTGATCACCCTTTCTTTGAGGAAAGGGCTTCCTGACATCCAACCTAACCCTTCCCAGAACATCAGGAGTCGTGAGGGACCTCGAAAGATCATCCAGTCCAATCCCCCTGCCACAGCAGGATCCCCTAGATCCAGTCATTAGGGATGGGAAGGGACCTCAAGAGATCATCCAGTCCAATCCCCCTGCCACAGCAGGATCCCCTAGATCCAGTCACACGGGAACATGTCCCGGCAAGTTGGAAATGTCTCCAGAGAAGGAGATGTTGTGATGATGTTAAACTTGCTGCCACAAGCACCTTACTTTGTGACTTGGTAGCCTGACTTGCTCTCAAGTTTGCAGCTTGGTTTCTCATTGGCTGAGCGTTTGCCACCCGTGGGACTCTCTGTTGAGTTAAATATAGCACCGGAGCTTGATTAAGTGTTTCCACCAAATTATCTCTCCGCAGGTAGGAGGTGGAAGTTCTCAGCTGGTTGGCGTGTGCTTTGGAACAGAGGTAGAGGGAGTGGGGTAGCCCCCTTCAGACCCTTTCCCCAGAGAGCCTCATCAGCTTTCTGAGCCTCCTAAGTGCACCTCTGTCAGTGGGGGAGCTGGGGAACAAGATGATGTGCTGCTTTCAACCAGGTTGCCCAGAGCCCATCCATCCTGGCCTGGATGGAGCATGTCTCACTGCTGTGGTGTCAAAGCAGGCACAGGCTGTGCTGCGGAAAGAGAGGTGATCCTGCTTCCTCCTGGCAGAGATTTTACAGCACCTCTGGGTGTCCTCTGTGCCTCATAGGAGATAAGACTGCAACCTGTAGCAAGAAATGAGAACCCTTGCTGCTGTTCGTCTGTGCTGAGCCGCGGTAGCCACCATGAGCTGGTGGGGGGCTAAGGTGATGGTGAAGCTTGCAGCAGCATCTTCTTAGGATTTATGAGTCTGTTGTCTCTGAAGGAGGCTACAGGAAAGCTGGGAGAGGGCTTTTGACAGGGGTGGTAGTGAGAGAACAAGGGGAAATGGTTTCAGCCTTGAACAGGGGAGATGGAAGTTGGCCACGAGGAACCAGTTCTTTGCTGTGAGGGTGCTGAGATGCTGGAGCAGGTTGCCCGGGGCAGTTGTGGCTGCCCCATCCCTGGCAGTGTTGAAGGGCAGGTTGGCTGGGGCCCTGAGGAACCTGCCCTAGGGAAGGTGTCCCTGCCTGTGCAGTGGGGTGGGACTGGATGGTCTTTAATGGCCCTTCCAACCCCAGTCTTTCTACAACAACTATGGCTCACAGGGATCTATTTGATTTAGTGAGCCACAGATTTTTCACATTTTTGTGTTAATTTGACTCCAGGTTTCTATGAGGCAGCCCCTGTGCCCAGTCATGCTAATTTAGTGGTGTTTTGGTAGCCACATGACCTTCCTTGCTTGCACCCAGAGTCTGCAGTGAACAGCTGCCTCTGATTTCCACAGAACGTTGAGGGCAGGCTGCTAGTGCAGTGACTTGTGTTGTCCTTATCCCTCCTGCTAAACTTCATTCAGTGTAGAATCTCAGCTGCACTAGCGACCCAGTAACGTTCTAATTGGTGCTACAGTAGATGTTTTACAGTTGGTGCTGGGTAGGAAAAGAGTTCATATAAGAGCCATTAATTGCTGTGCTTAATTATTAAAGATATATGGATTCAGGTGGCTTGAAGTTGCCAGGGGAGGGTTAGGTTGGATGTCAGGAAGCCCTTCCTCACAGAAAGGGTGATCAGAGCCTGGACTGGACTGCCCAGGGCAGTGGTGGAGTCCCCATCCCTGGAGGTGGTTAAAAACCAAGTAGCCAGAGCACTTGAGGCAATGGTTTAGGGGTTAAGGGTGTTGGGATGAGGGCTGCCCTTGGGGGCCATTCTGACTCTGTGACTCTGTGACTCTAACTTCAGCTCCAGGGCTTTGTTCCATCTTTCCCAAATGGTGTAGCATGTAAGTCTTTGTTATTCGAAAGGAGAGGGAAGCAAACTGCCAGTCGAGGGGATGGAAGTGGTGAACAGAGCAGGGCTGGGCCAGCTTGGAAAGCCCCGTGGCTGCAGTTCAGCCGTTGGGCCACGCAGTGTCACAATTGGTCTTCGCTTCCTTCCACTCTGCCTCTTCCCTCTGCAGGTGAAGACCTCTACAGAGCCACAGAAAGGTCTGAGCTGTGGGCAGCAGCTGAAGTGCAGGAAGATGAAGACACCCGTGTGGAAGTTCCACTGGACCAGGTATTGATTGAGCTGTTGAGAAATGGCTTTTTCTCTCTCTTTGTTTTGTTTAGGATCACAGGGTTTGTAGTGGTTTTCTTCCCCCATTTTCTTTCAGGGGCACAGGAGGGTTCTGTGAGGATGATTCCACAGCTCTGGGATGGAGCTTCTTTCACGGGAGCTTTAGCTGATGATAGGGGGCCAGGAAAAGGTTGGACTTGATGATCTGGAAGGTCTCTTCCAGCTGAAGCTGTCCTATGGTCCTATGAAATCTTCCTTTTGCTATTAGTGTCAGGTATGAGACACTTTGCAACAGCTTCGGGGCTGCTCTAAGAGCCCTAACAGAGCTGTAGACACTGAGGGTTTGCTACTCTCAGACCCTGCCACATAGATCCACCTGACTGCAGAGCAGTGGAGCAGTGTGAGGGGACTGTGGCACAGCCAGGGTCAGAATTCCTGCCGACAGACAGGGATGTATCTGAGTTCTGTTAAAGCTGCCAGCACTTGCCTCTGTTGGAACAACACGGTGCTCAGGTGGCCAACTCTTTGATCGTAAGGCTGATGTGCAGTAAATGGGCCTTGATAACAGAGCAGAGCCTTAGATCCTTCTTGTCTGACTGCCTGCTGAGGGAAGCATCACAATTTACTGCGACTCAGGTCATGGTTTGTTTATCACTGGAAAGGTCAGGGATAGTTTCAGTGAAGTTGCAAGAATCCAGGTCCTTCAAGTAGCTCTGGGTCCCTCTTTCTAACTGAGGTCACCAAGACCTTGGGAACGTTTGGCGTGCCGCACGTGCATGCTGTTGTGAGCGGCCGTTCTGAAATCACCTTCAATCCTGAGGCAGAGTGTTTCAGCTTTGCCTTATCTGCACTGCAGCTTCTGTTATCTCTAGAAATATGGGGAAGGGCAGGCAGGGCTCGGCTGCCTGGCTGAAGGCACGAATCTCTCTGTGCCAGGATGCTGACACTTCTGCTCCGGTATCTTCTCTGGACTTGACGATCCTGGAGGTCCTTTCCCAGCCGTGATGGTTCTGTGATTCTCCATCAGCCATGTGAGTGAGCTGCTGAAGATAGAGCTTCATCTTCTTCCTTTGTGAGCACCTTTCACACAGAGTGTTCGGGCTTGGAAGGGACCTTGAAAGATCACCTAGTCCACCCTCCCTGCCAGAGTAGGATCATCTAGGGCAGGTCACACAGGAACAGTTCAGGTGGGTTTGGGATCTCTCCAGAGCAGGAGACTCCACAAGCTCTCTGCACAGCCTGGGCCTGGGCTCTGTCACCCTCAAGGTAACTAAGCTTTCAATTCTGTTTATGTGGAACCTCCTCTGCCTCCAGCTTGTACCCACCGCCCTCTGTCCTATCACTGGACACTCGTGAGCAGAGCCTGGCTCCATCCTGCTGACACTCACCCTTTCCATATTTATCAGCATCATTGGGGTCACCCTTCCCCTTCTTCTGACCCAGCTCCCTCAGCCTTTCCTCGTGAGGGAGATGTTCCACTCCATCATCTCTGTGGCTCTGCGCTGGGCTCTTTCAAGCAGTCCCCTGTCATTCTGGAACTGAGGGGCCAGAACTGGACACAATATCCCAGGTGCAACCTCACCAGGGCAGAGGAGAGAGGGAAGAGAACTTCTCTGGACCTAATAATCACCCCTTGTAAATCAACCCCAGGGGTACCATTGGCCTTCAAGAGCCCACTGCTGGCTCATGGTCATCCTTCATCCACCCACGAAGGGCAGAACAACAGCCCGATGAGCTGTTCACCAAAGCCAGTGCAGCAGTGGCCAGACACCCGCTCCCGTCCCGGGCTGTGACGCGCTGCCTGCCGGCTGAGAGCGCGGCGCTCCAGGCAGGCTGACGGTTGTCACTGAACATCAAGCAAGAGCTTTGCCTAAACCGAGCCCACCCCGTGTCGTCTGCGCTCTGCGCCGAGGCTTCGGCTCCCAAACGGAAAAGGGAAGGCTTCTCCCTCCTGCCAGGCAGGCTCGCCGGGGCTGGCTGCGTGTGTCGCGCTGTCAGCCTCTGCGGGGACTGCTGACACGCGACGGGACCGGTGGTGGGGGAGTGGGGAGGCTTGATCGCGGTGCTGGGTCGAGAGGCAGCAAAACAAGACAAGCTTTGCATTTAGAAAGAGAATTGAGTGTGTGAGCTGGGGTTTGCTGGTCATAATATATTGAGAGTAGCTCTTCCTGAGAGAGAAAATTCTCCAACTTGCAGAGCTTTCAGAACAAACTGCTGCTGTTTCTTTACTTCTGTGTGACGCGTGAAATGCAGACGCAGCGGTGGGTAGTCGCAGGCTTGAGGTACTGCTGCCCAGGGGGGCTGTGGAGTCTCCTTCTCTGGAGACATTTCAAACCCACCTGGCCATGTTCCTGTTTGACTGGATCTAGGGGATCCTGCTGTGGCAGGGGATGGGACTGGGTGATCTTTCAGGATCCCTTCCAACCCCTCATGTTCTGTGAGTCTGTGAAAGAAATCCAGCATCCTGGAGCAGACAGTTGCCCAAATCCCTTCCCTTTTAGGGCATTTTTCCTTCCCCGCAGACGACTCTGCTTCTGGATATTGGCAGCCTCAGCAGGGCTTCTGTTCCGCTGCTCATCAGTCTTCTCACCGCGCGCAGGGATGCGCAACAGGTCACACTGTGCTGTAGGGTGTGGAGCTCAGGCAGACTGTGACAAGCACATGGACAACGTGAGGGAAAAACATGTTTGTCAGTGACAGAGATGGAGAAACATGTTGTTGACTTGGGTGCATCGCAGAAGATTAAAGACCTCATCAGATGTTTTCTTCCCTGAAGCGGCTCCCTCGTGATGAAGGGATTATTCACGCTCGCAGCTACCACACAATGAAGCAGAGAAAGGGAGGCTGGAAGGCTGCTGCTTTTCTACCCTTCGTCCCCATCAGTCTTTCACTCCAGCTAGAGCTCTGGGTGCTGGGATCGCTTGACAAGGCAGACTCGGTGGCCTCAGGTGCTCTGTTTGCTGCTAGAAAATAAACACCTGCAGCCGTCGCATCCAAGGTTGGGGCTTAAGGGCGGTGGGGGTAAGGAGTTCTCTTCCCTCAGGAACAACAGCGAGTTTACTACGTGGGAAGTGTGAGGCTGATGAACCCTTAACTATTCATTTGCTTGTGTTTTGAGAGCCTGGCTTTTGTAAAGGATGTGGAAGAGGAGAGGGCTGCTGTCACTTAGCAACCCTGTCTGGTTCGGGAACAGAGTGTGCTGCTGGAATCTGCATTCCTGGCTGCTGAGGAGCAGGGGCAGCTCAGAGTCAGAGGGGAGAGTTTCTGATGCTGCTCTTTGTGAGAGGTGCTTGCGACCATTAAGGCTTTTGTCGTCTCCCTGCTGTTTGTCTGTTGTGAGCATTAGCCCAGCAAACGTTTCCAAATGGCTTCGTTGAAGCAAAAGGCTGTTTGACATTAATGGTGCAAAACCACTTCCGCCTGCGATGGGCTGTGATGCTGCACTTCTCAGGGCTCCAGCCTCAGTCGGGTGCAAACTTCGGGGAGGGTGACCTTAGCATCCCTGGAGGAAGAGCAGGTGTATGCTTCAGTGTCACTGGTGAGACCTCACCTGGAGCACTGCGTGTGCTTCTGGAGTCCTGGAATCACAGAGTCATTCAGGTTGGAGAAGACCCCTGGGAGCATCGAGTCCAACCCCCAACCCCACTCTACAAGGTCACCCCTAAACCAGATAGATCCCCCAACACCTCATCTAAGTGACTTCTAAACTCATCCAGGGATGGGGACTCCACCACCACCCTGGGCAGCCCCGTCCAGGGCCTGACCACTCTCTCCATCAAGAATTTCTCCCTGATGGCCAGTCTGACCCTCCCCTGTTGGAGCCTGAAGCCCTTCCCTCTGCTTCTGCTGCTAATTATCTGTGAGCAGAGCCCAGCACCAACATCCCTACAATGTCCTTTCAGATAGTTGTAGAGTGTGATGAGGTCTCCCCTCAGCCTCCTCTTCCTCAGCCTAAACAGCCCCAGCTCTCACCATCTCTTCCCATCACATTGATTCTCCAGGCCCTTCCCCAGCTTGGTTGCCCTCCTCTGCCCTCGCTCCAGCCCCTCGATGTCTCCCTTCTCCTGAGGTGCCCCAAACTGGACCCAGTTAGGTCCTGGTCTGGGGTGGATGAGCTCCGAGGACTTCTCCAGCCTCATCATTCTGTCACTCTGTAATGTCTCCAGCAGTCTGTGATTCTGTGGGGCTGTGGGTTGTCCCAGAGCTGTGTGGAGCACCCTGTTCAAGTCCTGCCCCATAACACCGCTGCTTTTCCATTCCCCAGAGGCCGGCAGAAACCGTGGATGAGGAAGAAAATGCAGGAGAGGAAGAGGACAGGGAAGAGGAGATGTGTGAAGGAGAGGGATGCTACCCAGAAGTGAACAGAGAGGAAGCTGCCGAAACCATTCAGGAAAGAAGTGAAGTGGAAGAAAACAAGGAGAAATTAATTGAGAATTATGAAGATGAAGCAGGAGAAGCAGAGAATGTTGGCCAAGCAGAGAATGTTGGCCAAGCAGAGAATGTTGGCCAAGCAGAGAATGAGGAGCATTTAAACAGCGAGAAAAGTGAGGAAAATGGTGGAGGATCAGAGCACTTGAACTACCCAGGTGATCTTCAGCCTGGAGAAGAAACAAAAGAGGCTCCTGACAGTCCCAGCCAGGTGGGTGCTTGTTGTTTCAGTTCCTTGTCCTGAAGTTATTGGTCCTCTTTCCCCTCAACCTAGTCTCTAAGGTGCTAAACTCCTGAGGAGGTCCTGAGAGCCTGGCTTTGCAGAGAAGGTGTCTTCTGCCTGTGTGGGTCAGTCACATCAAGAATGATGTTGTGTTTCTCCAGCTGGGAAAGCAGATGGTTCTCATGATTTGATGATGCAAAGTCTCCCACTTTGCTGAGTCTGCTGGATTTGGGGGGAAGAGCAATAACCCAGCCCTGAACAAGGAAAGCAAAGTCAGAAATCAGTGTGTGTTTGCAGACTGCGTTGTCCTTGGGGGCTGAGCAGAGGCTGGCTCAGGAGACCACACGGCAGCCTCACTGCGACGAGTTCACCTTCACTGAAGCTGCATTTCATGGAGGCTGTTGCCACTGGTCTGAGGGAGCTGGGAAGAAGGAGACTGAGGGGTGACCCCATGAATGTTGATCAATATGGGAAAGGTGGGTGTGAGGAGGATGGAGCCAGCTCTGCTCAGGGGCACCCAGTGACAGGACAAGGGGCAGCGGGTGTGAGCTGGAGCAGAGGAGGTTCCACATCAGTGTGAGAAGGACCTTCTTCCCAGGGAGGGTGACAGAGCCCTGGCAGGGGCTGCCCAGGGGGTTGTGGAGTCTCCTTCTCTGGAGACATTCCAAACCCACCTGGCCATGTTCCTGTGTGACTGGATCTAGGGGATCCTGCTGTGGCAGGGGGACTGGACTGGATGGTCTTCCAAGGTCCCTTCCCATCCCTAAAGTTCTGTGATTCTATAATTTCTCCTTTGGAGGATTTATGGGGATAAAGGGAACACAAACGTAGGTGTGATCTCTCAGAAAACATCTCTAACACAAACTGAGGTGTGATCTCTCTCAGATTCCTTCACATGAAGAAGATGTACTGGACACTTCAGTACAAAGTGTTGACACCGGATCGAAATGAAGCGAACCCCCTGGTACCTGCTGAAGTTAACAGCACCTGCCTTGTTTCTTCTTTCTCTAGGCTGATTCTCCTCTTGGAAAGACCTCTGCAAGCCCCAGAGTGACAGTCACCAGTCCCCAGGAGAGCGACGGAACCGACCCGAGCAGTGCTTGTGCTGCAGTGGCGTAGACAGAGAACGACGAAGGCAGGGAAATGCAAGATGCTAACACTTTAAATCCTAAAGCTTCTCCTCCTCTGTGATGGGTGGTTTATGGTGGGAGGACAGTCAAAGTTAATTGATTAATGACAGCAGAACGAACAGAGCTGGATTCAGTCTGAAGTTGCCATGGCACCTTTGCTGTCAAGGTTCCATGGAGCCTTAACATGAGGCAGGTTAGGATGCGGCCACCAGCCGTTGGTCAACACGGGCCACAGAAATCCTTCAGACAGGTGGGAAGAGTGTGGAGCACCCTGGCTCCTGACGGGCTCCAGCTTCATTTGCATTAGCAAATGAATTATTGATCCTCTCCTCATGACACCAAGTCTGTTGCTCTTCTCAGGTCTCTGTAATGGGAATAATTGGTAGTTCTTAGAAACCCAGCCCTCAGCAGGACTTCATTAATTATCCCCTGGAGACGAGAGGGATTCCTTACCACTGATGCTGGGAAATTACTACGTGAGGACCTCAGTGTCCTCTGTGCTGATTTCATCCCGTTAAAGACCAAAATGACTCTTAGGAACAATGGGAACTCGAAGCCCTGTGTGAGGAATGTGAAGAACCACTTCTCCTGACCCGAACTCTCACAAACATCTTCACTCGCGCTGTTCAGTGCAGTTGCCCCGTGGAGGAGAAATAGGCAGAGACCCTCCAGTGCTTCGGAGTGCTGGCAGCTTAAGGATGGAAGCCCATCATGCTCAAACCCATCTGAGCAGCTGCTGGAACAGCCCTGTGGCATCTCTGAGCAGCCTGTGCTTTGCGTGTCCTTTGTTGAGCTGGCTGACAGAGGCTGGAGGGAAGGGGAGTTGTGAGCTGAGCAAAACAAGCCCCTGCTCTACCCGAGCTCTCACGCAGCCTGTGTGTGCAGCTGCTTTTGTTTGGGAGCAGTTAAGTCTGGGCTCAAGCAGCCTCTTTCTCGCTGGGATTTAAGAAAATGTGAAGTTAAGGAGAAGTACAAAACAAGTAGCCTTCCCCAAAGAAAGCCACAAACCCCCAAAACACACAAGAAACGCCCCCCAAACACACACAAAACCCTACAAAACACAGGAAAAAAGCCCCCAACACACAAAAAACCCCCTCCAAGACACAGGAAAACCCCACAAAATAGAGAGAAAACCNACAGGAAAAAAGCCCCCAACACACAAAAAACCCCCTCCAAGACACAGGAAAACCCCACAAAATAGAGAGAAAACCCCCCAAAACCCCCCCCCCCCAAACTTCCAGTCCCTAATGTTCTGTGATGCTGTGAGGACACTCAAGAAACCCCAAAAAGAGGGGACACAGCAGCGCTGTGGGTGCCTTGGCAGTTAATGCTGCCCTGGAATAAGCTCTGCGGGGGCATGAGAGCCCCCAGACCACACTGAACCAGGCACAGAAGGCAGCTCTGGCTCCTGGGGAGCTCAGGGGAGCTTAGCCTCTGCACCTTCTGTGCAGAGCTGGCCACTGAAATGGCTAGTGCTGTGCCTTGGCTCTCGAAGAGCTGAGCTGCTCATCCTCTTAGCAGGGAGCAGTGCTGAAGCACAGAGCCGTGCAGGTTAGAAGTGACCCCTGGGATCATCCAATCCAACCGTCAACCCTGCTCTACAAGTTCACCCCTAAAGCAGATGCCCCAACACCACGTCTGAGCTACTTTTAAACTCATCCAGGGGTGAGGAGTCAACCACCACCCTGGGCAGCCCCTTCTAGGGCTCTGGCACCCACAATGGGAAGAAGTTCCCTGTCACATTGATGTGGAACCTCCTCCGCTCCAGCTCAAACCTGTGGCCTCTTGTCCTGTCACTGGGTGCCCCTGAGCAGAGCCTGGCTCCATCCTCCTTCCCATATTGACCAACACTCATGGGGTCACCCCTCAGTCTCTTTTTTTCCCAGCTCCAGAGCCCCAGCTCCCTCAGCCTTTCCTCAGCAGGGAGATGCTCCCCTCCCTCCATCACCCCTGTGGCTCTGCACTGGGCTCTCTCCAGCAGCTCTGGGTCCTTCTGGAGCTGAGGGGCCCAGAACTGGACACAAGACTCCAGCTGGGGTCTCACCAGGGCCGAGCAGAGCAGAGCAGGAGCAGAACCTCTCTCCATCCACTAACCTCCCCACTTGTGATCCACCCCAGGATGCTGTTGGCAGTTTTGGCCACGAGAGGGCGACACTGACAGCTCCTGGCCGCCCTGCTGGCCACCAGGACCCCCAGGTCCCCCAGGTCCCTTTGCCCTCCACTGCTCTCCCACAGCGCAGTCCCCACCCTCTCCTGGTCCCTGGGGTTGTTCTTGCCCAGAAGCCAGACGTAGAAATGAAACCAGAAGCAAGGAGCTGGTCTTGCTGGTAGCTTCTCTGTCGGGAGCTGCTGTGTGCGGGGCTCTGCCCCAGGGACACGTGGTTGTCCTGAGCTGCGGTCTTGCTGTGTTTGATGTTAGCAGGGCTGATGGCAGCGCTGCTGGGGTCGGGGGTTGGAGACTTGTTGGGCTGGTTTTGGTTTTAAACATGATTTGCTATTAAACTGACGCGGAGCGCAGCTCTCCCTGTGTCTTCTGCTGAGGCCACCTGGCTTGGGGGGGCTGACTTTATAAACCCGGCTGACTGAGAGAGGGGGTTCTGCCCCTCTGCTCTGCCCTGGCGAGGCCTCTCCTGGGGTTCTGTAGTCAGCTCTGGAGACCCCAACACTGGAATCACAGCATGGCCAGGGTGGGGAGGACCTCAAAGACCATCCGGTCCCAACTCCCCTGCACAGGCAGCGACACCTTCACTAGAGCAGGTTCCTCAGGGCCCCAGACAACCTGCCCTTCAACACTGCCGGGGATGTGGAGATGTTCTTCCAGGGGAGAAACAGCCTCCTTCACTCCAGAAACTTCAACCCTGCTGCTGCTGGAGCTCTACCTGTTACGGATTTGTGTTGGCTGGGTGTGTCCCCACCTCACCCAGCACCTCAGCTCATGCTCCTGGTGCAGGTGAGTGGTGTCAGTGAAGCCCTCACCTCTGCTCATCGCAGCTGCATCCCAGGAGCTGCTGCTGTGTGGGAGGAGATAAATTGGTGGGAGTCTCTGACTTCCCAGCCTTCAGCTGGAGCAGTTTCCTGGAGGAGCCAGGTGAATGACAGAAGCAAGGAGCTGGGAATGTGGAGACTCTAATGCTTGAGGTAGGAGGCAACAGAGGTTTTATGAGGAAGGAGGTGTGGGTGGAGCCTCCTACTCTTGAGGGAAGAAATGGCCTTCAGACCTTGGCCATAGGGAGATTTTTCTGCTTGTCTCAGTTGGGAAGGGCTTTTGGTTTGGCCAGAGGTTTGACTCATGTGAACTCCTCTGCCTGAGCCGGTGGTGTCAGGGCTGAGCAGTCTCACTGCTGCTGCCCTCGGTGCCCAGCTCAGCCTCCTCAGGCAGGTGTTGGCCTTGTTTCCCCTGCTGCCACAGGTCATGGTTTCACCTCAGGTTGCATCAGGGGAGGTTGAGATTGGATCTGAGGAAGAAGTTCTTTGCTGAGAGAGTGGTTGAGCACTGGAACAGGCTGCCCAGGGCGGTGGTGGAGTCCCCATCCCTGGAGGGGTTTAAAAACTGAGCAGCTGGAGCACTTGAGGCCATGGTCTGGGGGTTAGGGAGCTGTTGGGCTGAGGGCTGGGCTTAGTGATGCTGGAGGTCCTTTCCAGCCGGGGTGGTTCTGTGACTCTGTGAGGCTGGACTGGCTGGGGCAGGGTGTCCAGTCCCTGTTAAATTGGTTTCAAGCAGCGCTTAAGTCTAATCAACCTCCTGCCTGTCTTTGCCCATGAAACCCTGAGTGGCTGTGAGTGATCCAGCAAAAGCAGCTGCGTGCTGCTGCCTGTTCTGCCGGCAGGGTATAATGAGATGCAAAGCCCGTGGCCACCATTAGCCACGACAGCATTGCCATCCTCGCTGCTATCGACAGATCCGAGATGCGTTTCCCATCTCAACCAGCTCCGTGAGATCCTCGCGGGGTTCTCTTTCCCCGACACCTGGGTAACGCTGTGAGTGACTCATCCTCTCTCGTGCCAGAGCAGGGAGGGGCTGAGGGCTGGGCTTAGTGCTGGGCTCAGCTCAGCACCTGTGGGGTCAGCTGGCCCCTGCACAGAGCTCCAGCGACGCTTGGACGCGCGTTTCTCCGCGTGGGGAGTGTTTTAAGGTGAATTCAGTAGCCCTGTGCTGCTTTGGGTAGGTAAATCCAGCCTGGTTTTAATTCCAGCTGGATTTTTGAGTGTCTGGTGTGGCCCTAGTGGAGAAGGGGCTCGGTGCCAGCCGCAGGAGCCCTCGCTCTCGTCTCCTTCCGGGAACTTCACCGTGTAAACACAAAACGTGTTTCCTGCACGCAGGACTCCTCATTAAAACCTCTCCCTGGCAAAGGTCGGGGCAGCTTGACTCTGCTGCCCACAGCAGCGAGAGCTGACGGCAGGAGGCAAAACTGCTCCCGACCCGAGAACAAAGTGCTGAGGGCTCCCTCCACCTGGGACAACAACAGCCAGCAGCAGACAGCCTGGCCCCGCGTCCCAGTCCTGCCCTGGGAGTCATCGCCAGCTGTCGCCCCAGTTCTTGCTGGTTTTCTTTATGGAGAACACAGAGAGCTCCTCACCTTGCCAGTCTCCCCTGGTGTCCCTCTTCAGAGACTATCTCCTTTCACTTGCCCCCAGTGACAGGACAAGGGGCAGCAGGTGTCAGCTGGAACTGAGGAGGTTCCCCATCAGTGTGAGAAGGACCTTCTTGCCGGTGAGGGTGCCAGAGCCCTGGTATGGGGCTGCCCAGGGGGGTTGTGGAGTCTCCTTCTCTGGACACATTTCAAACCCACCTGGACACGTTCCTGTGCGACTGGATCTAGGGGATCCTGCTGTGGCAGGGGATGGGACTGGATGATCTCTCCAGGTCCCTTCCAATCCCCAGTGTGCTGTGACATTCCATTCCCAGATAAAGCCGTCTGACAAGAGACAGAGACTCCTCGCAGCCTCCACGGGTGGCTCACGCCTAGAATTTTATTGAATCCATTCAAAAAATAGACAGAACTATCAGGTGGCACACGTGTCAGAGAGTACAAAGGTCACATCGTTCTTTATACAGTTGACTTGAAACCCACAGATTAAAGACAGTGACATCATTGCCCTGGGTGGGGAGGAGGGTTCAGGGGCCTTCCAGGAAAGGACAGCTCTCAGGCAAGCGCTTGCACAGACGCGTCCGGGGCGAAGCATTAACTTTTCTATCCTCTATAAAAATATAAAGAGCATTTCAGGGTGTCTTTGGAGAGGGGTGTTAAGGTCATCTAACGTCCCCACGGAACGCGGGGCCTGGGCATGTCACCCACATGTAGTGATGCACAGCCAGCCTGAAGGAAATGAGCTTCAAACGGAACACAGAGTAAGGAAAGAAACAGCAAACCCAGGGTACACGAGGACGAGGCTTCCCCTCCCCTACGAGTTGTTTGTTTTCTGTGTTTTCATGTGCCTGTGGTGAAAGTGGCAGCAGCACAGGCTAACGGTGACTTGGGGACCAGTATAACCTGCCTTTCCCGGAGAGATGTTGCTGGGAAGTGACAAGCACCAGGATCAAGTCGAGGACACTGACTGTCAGCCCTGTACCTGTGCAGTGCGAGTGATACAGACTGCACCAGGAGGACAACTGCCAGTGACGGGGCAGAAATGCCACTTCCCAGACAGCAGAACCAGGTGCCAGAAGACTGAAGAGCATTCTAAAGGCAGAAAGAAAACCAAGGCAGAAGCCAACTCATTGGAACTTCAGATGGCGGGATGTTCCCGGGGAGATGGGGGATGTTCATGCGGGATGGTCCCGGTTCAGCTGTCAAAAAGACCCCCACCTTGGTTCTCTCCCCGATAAGCAAAACACCCACGTGTGGTTGCAAGGACTTAACTGGTCAAACACGGATGAGAAGGTTGGAGGACACTGACTATATTGGTCACAGGGCTAATCCCCTCACTTCCCTTTTCCCAATCCTAGCGCGGGGCTGGAGCAGCTTCCCCACCGGCTGTTTGCACGGCAGAGCGCGCAGCTGGAAGCGCCCGCGGCCGCTGTTCCCCGGGTGAAGTGACCTGCGCGCGAGAATCAAAACCTACGGAGAGGGTCAGGTTTCAGCTGAAGGTTGGACGTTGTGAACTTTGGACAAAGTGACGGGGATCTTCGACTCTCCCGGTGCCGGTGCTTTTGTGACGGGGCTTGCGTGGGCCTTGAGATCGGCGATCCTCTCTTTGAATCTCTGCTGGAGGTACTTCTCTTCTTTGGAGTAACTTTTGGCAAAAGCAGACATCAGCAGGCACGCTGCCACCGTGGAGCCTCCGACGCAGAACAAGATCGCTCCCACCAGCTTGCATATGTCGAGGGACCCGTTGAACTGGATGGCGCGGGTGTCCACCACCACAAAGTCATCCTTCCCCAGAGCTTCGATCTTGGGCGGCACGAGAAAACCCACGACGAGGACCGTCAGGCCTATCAGCATAAAAGCCGTCCCGGAGATGAGTCCGACCTGGGAAAAGAGAAGAAGAAACAAGAAACCCCCCAGTCAATCATCCTTTCAGGCACAGAATCACAGAACACTAGGGATTGGAAGGGACCTGGAAAGATCATCCAGTCCCATCCCCCTGCCCCACAGCAGGATCCCCCAGATCCAGTCACACAGGAACATGGTCAGGAGGGTTTTAAATGTCTCCAGAGCAGGAGACTCCACAGCCCCCCTGGGCAGCCCCTGCCAGGGCTCTGGCACCCTCACTGGGACGAGAACAAGGTCCTTCTCCCACACTGATGTGGACCCTCCTCAGCTCCAGCTCACAGCCACTGCCTCTTGTCCTGTCACTGGGTGCCCCTGAGCAGAGCCTGGCTCCATCCTCCTGACACCCACCCCTTCCATGTTGATCAACATTACTGAGGTCCTAGAAGACACTCAGCTTGCTCAGTGCTGTGTCGTCTAGGAGAAGCTGGTGTTTTTCTTGTAGGCCACGGGTGCCCCTACTAGACCTAGAACGTATGGAGAAAGGGCCTTTTCACAGCACTGACATCTCTGGGCATGGTGAAACACCCATCTGTGAGACCAAGGCCCTACCACAGAGAGGATCCCAGTTTAACCCCACTACTGTGGGACTGATTATTTCGTTAGCTTTAGGCAGTGGTTAGCACCACCAGTTCAGCCTCTGCTGGTTGTCTGTGCTGTAGCCACCACTTGCTTTGCCTGCAAGATCTTTGCAGGGGTTAGCAGGAAGCTGCTCTTACTGGGTGTGAAGAGACACTTCAAAGTCAAGCGCAAAGTTCGGTTCCTGTGGACTGGCCCCACTGTCTAGGTGTAGGGGCTCGATTGCAGATTCATTCAGGCTGGAAAAGACCCCTGGGATCATCAAGTCCAACCATCAACCCTACTCTACAAGGTCACCCCTAAACCAACAGCACATCTAAGTGACTTTTAAACTCATCCAGGGATGGGGACTCAACCCCCACCCTGGGCAGCCCAGTCCAGTCCCTGACCACTCTCTGCAGGAAGAATCTCTTCCTGATGGCCAGTCTGACCCTCCCCTGGTGGAGCTGGAAGCCCTTCCCTCTGCTTCTGTCACTAGTGACCTGTGAGCAGAGCCCAGCACCAGCATCTCTGCAGGGTCCTTTCAGGCAGCTGTAGAGAGCGATGAGGTCTCCCCTCAGCCTCCACTTCCTCAAACTAAACAGCCCCAACTCTCTCCATCTCTCCCCATCAGATTGATTCTCCAGGCCCTAAGGGGAGACCTTAGCTGGTCTCCCCTTCCAATCTCTGCTGTTGTGCCTGATCTCAATGGAGATCTCGTGGTTTTCTCAATCCCTAGGTCACACAGAGCCAGAGCTGCTGCTGGTAACCTACCAGTCCTATCCCCAGTGACTTGTGTGGACTCTGGCAGCTGCAGAGCAGAGGTAAATGAAGCCTTCAAGCTATGGGTGGGATTTCCCTGTCAAGTCCTTGGTGTTCTTGTGACAAGGCTCCTTGTGGCAGAGAAATTAGAGGACCCAATGCCCCCAGAACTGCCTTGGCAGCTGCTCTACCTTGGTGAGAGCCCTCTGCTTTGAGACAGATGGTTAGTCAGTGCTCTCAGGGCAAACCCAGCAACAGGCGGCCTCGCTGGATGAACTCCTAACCCCATCAGTTGCAGCAGAAAGCCTCACAACGGGTTCCCCCTTCAGCAAACAGCCATGGGCAGTACCTTCCAGAATGCAGAGCTCCACCTGCTAGGCGATCTCTGGATCTGAAAATCATCCTCATACTCCCAAATCGAAGCTGTGCAGTCCTCATAAAACTGATGCAGGTAGGAGCGAACTCCGTAGCGCTGGTACCCTCCCTCGGTGCTGCCCTGCGCGTGCTTGGAGCCGCAGATGTCAGCATAGGAGCTCATCCTTCCTACCTGCAACGAGAGGTGGTTATCGGCGCGGTGGGAGAGCACAGCTGGCTGCGAGCCCAGGAGGGACCCTGCCTTCGCTTTTCTGAGACCACGAAAGGAGCCCGGTGCGGCTGCAGTGTGATGACTCTGCTCAGGGGAACTGGAGGCACTGGGCATCCTGGCACAGGACAAGCTGGAGGTGCTGCAGGGAACATTCCCTCCTGTACACAAGGTGCCTGCCCCCACCTTTCGCACCAGTGCGCTGCTGCGTTTCCCTGGAGACTGCAGGCAGCAGGATAAATCGACAGCCAGTCTCTCGAGCTCAGGCTGCTTCTAGCAGTTAATTAGAGTTTGCAACCCCGGGAACTTTGCAGACTGCTGGGTAGGGGGATGTGTGAGCGCTCCTGCCGGAGCTGATCAAGCGCAGGGCGAAGCGCTGCCATGGGAACCGGTGCAGAGCAGAGGGGGAGAGGAAGCCCCCTCGGTCCGCTACCCACCCCAGGCTGCTGTTGGCCCTCTTGGCCGCAGGAGGGCGACACTGGCGGCTCCTGGCCACCCTGCTGGCCACCGGGACCCCCAGGTCCCTTTCTCCTCCGCTGCTCTCCAGCAGCTCAGTCCCCAACCTGTCCTGGTCCCTGGGGTTATTTTTGCCCAGATGCATGAACCAGTGGCCCACCTCTGCTCCCTTGGTTAGGGCGGTGCCTGGGCTGCTGTTCTAATAAAACCAGAACTCTGCCTGTGATGAGAACTACCAACAGCACTCCCAGCTCTTCCCACTTCATGGAGGTTCTCCTACCCTGCTAGATCTGCACTTGACTACATGTCCCAGGGCTGAACTTGCTTTGCCAGCTGTGATGCTGCTGAATTCATTGCAGCAGTAACAGCAGCCTCTTAGAAAACCTGAGCAGCAGGTCAAGGTCACTCAGGGATGCCTGCCTCCTCCTGAAGTGAGTTCAGAAAGTCTTGGTCTAGAGGGAACTGCTAACCAGCACTGTGTCTGAATGTCACAGCCCCCTCTCTGGTTCAAGCTGTTTGATTGCCACAACAGTTTAATTAGAGGGAGGGAGAAGGGTTTGAGATGCTCGAGGCAGCCACGGCCTCCCTGTTTCACAGCCCTTCAGGGAAGGGGTGATCTTGCTGTTCAATACCCAGGGAGGCAAGAGAAGTCAAACTCTGCTGCATTTAAACTGAGCAGAAGGCAGCATGGAGCTGCTCTGGGGAAGGTGGGGAACGGCAGTGGCCTTAATGAAGGCCTGTCTCGTTTGCTTTTTCCTCTTTATCAGAACCAGTAACCTTGGGTTTTATTTATTTTGTGTATTTTAGTTGGGGGTTTCATCTCAACATGTGGTAACTGCAAACATCCCCTGCCACCCGCAACGAGGTCTCAAGGCTTCACAGAAGTCATGGCTGGATGACCTCCAAAGGTCCCTACCATTGGATGACTCTCTGACCAAGCAGAGGAGGCAGCCTGCATGGTTCTGGGGATGACAGCAAAGGCCAGAGCTCCCTCCAGGAGCAGTGAAGGAGGATAGTGCTGGTGGCTGGGCTTTGCAGAGCAGCACAGCCAGTGCCAAGCCCAGCTCCTGTCAGGATCCCCTCTCCTCAAGCCCAGACCTGCCTTTGTGTCCCCTGCAGGTTTCACTGTTCCACTTTGCTGGGCTCTCTCTTGCTCATGGTACAAACATCCTTGTCCTCTGGGCTGTGCTCAAGGTGCTGGTCTCCCCAGGCGAGGGACAGAGTCAGGAGGGGTGGCCAGAGACTCCCAGAGAGCAGGAGTCTCCTGTGCAGCACCAGAACAGAGGGAGGTGGGACACCCCGCGCCAAGTCCTGTGCTGGTGTTTCCCACTCGAGTTAACAGACTGAAAAGAAGGCGTCTCTGGTGCTCTGTCACACTGGCAGGAGCTTTCCAACAGGATGACCTGGAGAGGTATCAGAAGGGGAGACTGGATGTTAAGTGTAGGATCTGAACTCTTGCGGGGAAATGCTGAGAGTTGTTTGAATGTTGGGGCCTGTCTGTTCCTTTTCAGATGGAGAGGCTGAAGCGCTGGTGCAGCTGACCCCGCAGCTGCTGCAGCTCTCACAGAGAGGGTCACAGCCTGCACCACAAAGGTAAGAACAGTCTGTGTCCATACCCCTCTCGGCTCTGAACAAACACCACTCCACCTCCCACTTCAGAGAGACAAGAGGCCAAACTCTGCAGAGCCTCATTCTCTCTGCTCCTTGCTCAGACCTCATATCCATCCTACCTCCTTCGAGCAATAAAGCTTAACCCCTTGCCAGCTGAAGTCGCTCTGCTGAGCACATTTAGCATCACTTAATGAGCAGAAGGGGAGTCCCCTGCAGTAAGTGACTCCGTAAGGTCATCGCAGGGAAGGCCCTGACCTGATACTGTCAGCTGCCAGAGCCTGGGCTGCATCGCTCCAGCTGCCACCGGCAGGCAATTTTAGGGCTGCTTTGGTTGCGCCAGAACTCAGAGAGCAGGTGAAGCCCTTTGCTGAGTCTGAACCAGCAACTGCAGCTCCTGCAATTAAAAACCTCAGTGTAAGGAGGCAGAAAGCTGCATAAACACTAAACAGCTCCTGCTCACAGCACTGGCTGTAGGTTTAGCCAAGAGAAAGGAGGGTGCAGTGTTTCTAGCAGCTTGATGAAGGATCATCAAGCTGGACCACAGCAGCCGGAGTCACTAACACTGCACAGGGATTCCTGAGCAGACTGAACCGCTAATGGATGGCTGGGGTCAGGCATGAGAATGAAATGAGAAATAAGAGCTGGGAGGTGGAATAGGAAACAAGCAAAGGATCTTTCTCTTGGAAGAGAGCCGTGATAGCACCAAGTAGAATGACCTTTTAAAATGGAAGCAGCGGGGAGGAAAGGCCTGCCAGCATCATTAATTCTTTTCAAGCGCTGCATAACATTAATCCTACTGAACACTCTCCTTCTGCTCCAGCTCTTCCACTTGTAAGTAATCTCCTATCTGGTGCAAAAGACCCCTCAGAGAGAGGAGGAGAAGGCTTCCCAGCCCTACATGACTCATGGAGGCAGCTCGGCAATTTGGCCTAAGACAGGCTCTTTCCTCAGCTGCGATGTTAAAATAACCTCGTTGTTGTTCTTGCTCCCCACAGATGGGGCAGAGGAACCGGCGCAGAAAGCAGCTCTCCATCAGTCAGAAGGAAACGCGTGGCACAGGAGCACCGAGTGAAGAAACACTGCGGTAGCTCCGCTCCCGCGGGTGTCGACGTGCGCCTGCACATCTCACCTTGGTGGCTGAGACGGGGGATCGGACTGGATGGTCTTTGGAGGCCCCTTCCAGTCCCTAACGTTCTGTGAAACCTTTAGAAACTTGTGCTAAACCCCAATATAAATCGATCACTGTTCCCTGGCTCCGCATCGCCCGCGAGCTCAGAGCGCGCACCCGAGGCCGCGGGAAGCGGTTTAATCATTAAAAAGTTTCTCGGTGCCTAAACCCGAGGTGCCTGGAACACGTGGGATGTATGATCGCGGCTTCAGAGCACACCGCTGCGTAGTAGCGATCTCCATCCCCTAGCAACTTTGGTTTCCATGGCAAAAAGCTGCCCTGTTTACTTCCAGCTTTACTATTCTCCGCTGATCCGAGGGGATGTGACTCGGTTTGGTGAACAGGCAGATGCAGAGACGAGCGAGCGCCGAGGAGAAACTACCTGGTAAATTTTCCAGCTGCGTTGTTTTCTCGGTGAAGGGTTGGAGATGTTTAAGTGAGGAAGCTGGCATCTATCTGAAGGGCAGGATGAAGCAAACAAGGATGGGATGTTGTTCCACGACACCACAGACAGGCCACTGATGCTGATGGGTTCACAGAGGTGACGTCCCCCCTCTCCTGATTTACACCCATGGAAGCACAAAGAGGTGGAGGTTGGAAGGGACATTTGAAGATCATCTAGTCCAACCCCCTTGCTGGAGCAGGATCACATCCAGATGGGTTTTAACGTCTCCAGGGGCACAGATTCCACAGCCTCTCTGGGAAGGAGCGCCCAAAAGAGCCCTGGGCCCCCCTCCAACAGCCCTGGGCCAGGGCTGTCTCCCCTCACTGTGACAAAGTTACTCCTTACGTTCAGACAGAACCTCCTGGATCCCAGTTTGTGTCCAGTGCCCCTTGTCCTGTCACTGGGCACCTGGTCCAATCCTCCTGACCCACCCCCTGTAGATATTGATGAGCTTCACTGAGCCCTGCCCTGTTTCCTCCTCTCTGGGATGAGCAGCCCCAGCTCGCAGAGGGCTCAGAAGTTCCCCAGTCTCCACCAACAGAACGTGACAGCCCTGCGAGGCTCGATGCTGGAGTGAAGACCCCGTTTGTGCCAGCAGCCCCTGAGATGGCCCCACTGACCCCTCAGCCACCAGTCTCACACCAGTACCCAGCACTAGTGACCCCTCAGCCACCAGTCTCACACCAGTACCCAGCACTAGTGACCCCTCAGCCACCAGTCTCACACCAGTACCCAGCACTAGTGACCCCTCAGCCACCAGTCTCACACCAGTACCCAGCACTAGTGACCCCTCAGCCACCAGTCTCACACCAGTACCCAGCACTAGTGACCCCTCAGCCACCAGTCTCACACCAGTACCCAGCACTAGTGACCCCTCAGCCACCAGTCTCACACCAGTACCCAGCACTAGTGACCCCTCAGCCACCAGNGACGGGGACTGGGGAGGATGTTTGGGATCTCCGGCTGCTTCCCAAGGCAGAGGGGGACGGGGAGGGCGACTACCGCACCCTCTGCTGCGCCCAGGGGAGCGACGGTGGGATATCTCCACCGGACGGGACCCCTCTCCGGGGGGTCCCCCTGTGCTGGCACAAGACACTCGAGTATCCCCCCTCCCCGGGCCAGAGGTCGAACCCCGCTATCCATCATCCATCCATCCATCCCCCCCCACCCCGTCCCCCCATC
>VXBP01006256.1:183846-201214 GCA_013400115.1 Rhinopomastus cyanomelas | reverse complement strand
CCCGCGCTGAGCTCGCGCTGTTCCCGCCCGCCGCGCTGAGCTCGCGCTCGGAGCCCTCAGCGGCGGCGCGGAGGCGCCTCCCCGGGGCGGTGTCTGGCGAGCCGCGGGGGGCTGCTCAGGGCCGCTGCAAGGTCGCCGCCGTCACCCGGCCAGGACGGAGTGGCCTCGGGCCGGGTGTCCCCAGAAGGAGGGCTTGCGAGGTGCCAGGGCGCTGAGACCCTGGGGCTAGGGAAGGGCGGGCTTCTAAGAGAAAGAACTGAGGGCCACTGACGGGACAAGGAGTGATGGGCACAGGCTGGACCACTGGGGGGGCCACCTAAACGGAGGGGAAAACTTTGTCTCTGAGGCGTCAGAAAAACCCTCCTGGACTAGATGATCTCCAGAGGGCCCCTCCAGGCCGTGAGTCTGTGGTTTCAAGGGAGCACTTTGGAAAAGGAAGGAAGATGGGGAGGGGAGTAATTTCACTGCCCCGTGTGGAAGTCAACACGGACCAAACAGGATTGCATTAGAGCCAAATGGACTAGTGCTAGCCTGAGGAAAAACGGGGTCTTTGATTTAAAGTGCTTCAGTCACTCTTGCACCTGAAGAAGAAGGTGAGATTGGTGGTGGCTTCATGAATTAATGGCGGTGCTCAAGCTGCTTTGAAGAAGCCCTGCAGCTGGTGACGACAGTGAGGCTGGGCAGCTGCAGACCAGCAGGGAGAACAGCAGCCCTTCAAAACGAGCAAGTAAGAGTTTACATTTCAAGGAAGAAATGGAAGTTCCAGTGGGTTTCTTCCTGTCCTTCCAAAGCCATGATCCTAATCATGTTGCCAGTGATGGCAGGAGCAGAGCTACTCCCACAGCACTAGGCTCTTCAGTGACCCAACCCAAGCACAAACTGAGACAAGGTGCTTCCAGATTTAAGCTTTTCCTCAGTTCTCAGCTTCCACAAAGTGCGAGTTGCGCTTATTTACTGGAACAGGCTGCCCAGGGAAGTGGTGGAGTCACAGAATGTTAGAGGTTGGAAGGCACCTCGAAAGATGATCTAGGTCTGACCCCCCTGCTGCAGCTGGGCAAGCCTCCAGTACTGTCTCAAGATGTCCTACACGGTGCTTGAACCCTTGACCCCAGGGATTCAGAGTCACATGCTCTAACCACTGAGCGGACCAGGTGCCCCACATCCCTGGAGGTGTTTAAAACCCGAGTAGCTGGAGCACTTGAGGCCATGGTCTAGGGATTAAGTAGATGTTGGGATGAGGGCTGGACTAAATGATGCTGGAGCTCCTTTCCAGCCTCTCTGATTCTATGATTCCATCCAGAGTGCTGCAGCTGGCAGTGGCATGGAGAGCACAGGTAATATTCTGCCTTAATATGTAGCTGTTATTAACCTGGTGTTTTTTTCCCTTGTGGAGAAGAAACCCAAACCTAGTCTTTTCTTTATCTTCACCCACTGTGCTAAAGGTCAGTATGGAACATGCTGAGAAAATACCCTGTACTGTCAAGAACTTCTGTAGGTGGTGGTGTCGGTTGCCATAGAGTCTCCAGGATCTTCTCTTACTGAGGGGTGAAGGGATGTGATCAGCCAGTTTGGAGAACGCAGCTCTGTCAGCTTCTGGGAGCCTGTGCTGACTGGGAGAAATTGCTGCTTCAGGAACAACATGTTTCTCTTGGAGCAAAATGCAGCAATTGGTATGAGACTCATGTTCACCGAGTTGCAGATGTCTGTCCCCATTTGCTTAATGGTGATGGCAAGCTTCCAGAGGCTCTTCTGCTTCCCGTGTTGTGGAAAGCTGTGGCCTGAATAGTTTTGCTGCAGTGGCATTACTGGCACCATTGCCTACCTCTTGCTTTCTCCCCCTGTACTGGGCTCTGGGGAGGCCTCCCCTCCAGTACTGGGGGCAGTGCTGGGCCCCTCACTTCAAGAAAAAGATGGAGGGGCTGGAGCAGGTCCAGTGGAGCAATGAGGCTGGGGAGGGACTGGAGGGAGAGGAGACTTGTGGGGGGACCTTCTCCCTCTCTCCAGCTCCCTGCAGGAGAGGTTGTAGTCAGGTGGGATTTGGGCTCTTCTCCCAGGCAACCAGCAGCAGGATGAGAGGGCAGGGCCTGAAGCTGCCAGGGGAGCTTAGGTTGGATGTTAGGAAGCCCTTCCTCCTGTAAAGGGTGATCAGAGCCTGGAGTGGACTGCCCAGGACAGTGGTGGAGTCCAGATGCCTGGAGGTGTTGAGGGTCAGCCTGGCTGTGGCCCTTAGTGCCCTGGTCTGGCTGCTGTGGTGCTGTTAGGTCCTGGGCTGGGCTGGCTGAGCTCAGAGAGCTTCTCCAGCCTCAACCATTCTGTGATTTTGACTCTTCCCGGTGCATGTCTGACCTTTGCCTGGAGAGAAAGGGCAAGAACGCTCCTTCTTCCTCGAAAAGCTTCAGTTGACACAGAACCACAAGAAGCAGCTCAGGCACCTAAAAGTGATCCTACCTGTCTTCCACAGTTTGAGAGATCACTGCAAAGGTGGTTGAAGTGGGCCATGAGGAGCAGAAGCCCTGCTTCTGGCTTTGACTCTCCTCCAGGAAGTGTAGCTGTCATTCAGCTGGTGCCTCTAAGTGGGCAGAAATACTTGGGAGGAGCTGTACAAAAAGGCAGAAGTCACTTCAGGGCTGCAGTGCTTTTCTCGTGCTCTTTCTGCTGCCACTGCAGAAGAAGCTGTGAGGGGAGAGGTGGCTGTTTGTGAATGTCCCCTGTGACATTCAGAGCAGATGCTCCTCCATGATGCCTGGTACCCACATTGTTTGTTCTGACAGCAGAACCTGGAGGCCAAATCCGTAGCTGCCACAAGTGCTGATTCGAGCTGCTGGCTTCAAAGACACAAATACTCTTGTGAACTGATTGTGCTCTTGCCTGCTTTGCTCCTGCCTGAGAAGGACACTGATATGCCCTCTCCCACCTGCTTCTGGAGAGGCATCTGGTGAGACAGGCTGCTCCTGGGGAGGCATCCATTGCCATTTGCTGTCAGTACCAACTTGAATCCAGCAGCCAGAGAGGATCTATTCTAAAAAGAACTTCTGCTGATGCAGACAGCTGCTTGTGAATGGAAGAGATGGAGGGTTTTGTCAGCACAGATACTGCCAGCTGCTCCGTTCTGTTTTATCTGAGGTGATTTGCCTGTTGATATTGTCTAGAAATCTGCGCTTGCTACTTGTTTGGTGAACATTGTTGTATTTCCCAGCGCTCGGAGCCTTCTGTGACACGTTCTCGCTATCAAAAATGATGAAGTGTGATGATGTGTCGTATTCTGCCATCACCATCTCTGTGTATCGATCTGTCCTCATCCCCTGAGGCAGAAATAAGAAGATGCTTTCTTGATGATCAAAATCATAAATCTCGGTGCTTTTTTCTCAGCTTATCCTGAAAATACATGAGCTAGAAATTGATAGGGCTCTCATTTTTGTTGGTGAATTTGAATATCACACTACCAGGGGATGTCTGGGAGCTGTCTAATTCAAAATGCATCCAGAGAAGTGATTGAAGACATGGCAATAGCAGGGAGGTTGTGTGAGGGAGCAAAGCTTTGCCTGTGAAGTGATGCTGGGCAAAAAGGGATAGGCAGGAGGGAGCAGAAGTATTCCTGTGACCCAGCTTCACTGAGGGGCTGCAGCCATTCATCACAGTTGTGTTTCCATGGTTCAGTAAGAACCCTGCTTGCTCTTAGGCCTGGTTGTTTCCAAAGAAGCTCTGCAGATCATAGAGTCATCATCTGGGCTGGAAAGCTTTGGACTTTTCAAGGTCATCTAGTCCAAACCCTGGCAGTGACATCTTCAACTAGAGCAGGGTGCTCAGAGCACTGCCCAGCCTAAGGTGAAAGTTTCCAGGGATGAGGCTTCAATCATCTCTCCGTGCAACCTGTGACAGTGCTTCACCCTCCTCAGAACACAGTGTTTCCTGTTTGTTTAGTCTACAGCTACTCTTTTTGAGCTCAACAATCATCAGCCCGTGTTCTGTCATAAGAAGCCCTGACAAAATGATTGTCCCCAGGTACCAGTACAGGTTGGGAACTGACCTGTTGGAGAGCAGCAGAGGAGAAAAAGACCTGGGGGTCCTGGTGGCCAGCAGGATGGCCAGGAGTCAGCAATAGGCTCTTGTGGCCAAGGAGGCCAGTGGCATCCTGAGGTGGATCAGAAGGGGGCTGGTTAGTAGATTGAGAGAGGTTCTCCTTCCCCTCTAGTCTGTCCTGGTGAGACCATGTCTGGAATATTGTGTTCATTTGTGGGGCCCTCCATTCCCGAAGGACACAGAGCTGCTGGAGAGAGTCCAGCAAAGAGCTACACAGATGATGGAGGGAGGGGAGCATCTCCTGCTGAGGAAAGGCTGAGGGAGCTGGGGCTCTGGAGCTGGGAGAAAAGGAGCCTGAGAGGTGACGCCATGAATGTCCATAAATCTGTGAGGGGTGGGTGTCAGGAGGATGGAGCCAGGCTCTTCTCAATGTCATCTAGTGATAGGGCAAGGGGCACCGGGTGTGAGCTGGAACAGAGGATGTTCTACATCAATTTGAAAAGGAACTTGTTCCCAGTGAGGGTGACATAAAGGAAAGGACTGCTCAGGGGGGTTGTGGAGTCTCCTTCTGTGGAGATGTTTCAAACCCACCTGGCCATGTTCCTGTGCGACTTGGTCTAGGGGATCCTGCTGTGGCAGGAGGACTGGACTGGCTGATCTTTCGAGGTCCCTTCCAATCCCTAATGTTCTGTGATTCTGTGTGATTCTTTAAATATTGAAAGTATCTCCAGAGCCTTCTGCTCACCAGGCTGAACCACCCCGTCACTCTCAGCCTGTCCTCATAGCAGAGATGTTCTGGCCCTCCGGTCATTTTTGTGGCCTCCTCTGGACCCTCTCCAACAGGTGGAACGAGTCAGCAGGGTTTAGATACAAAGAGCCTTTAGATCCAAACAAAATGGCAAATTGACAACCCTCCTGTTTTCTGGAAGTGTCAAGCATTGGACAGCAAACATGTGAGTGCAGGAAGGAGTAGTTTATTTGCAGCAGCTACTCCAACCGCTAGACGGCTGTGTTGTTTTAAAATACTCTGCCTGTGGTGATCAGTGCCTGGGAGGGAGCTTGGGTTGGTGTCCAAAATCTGGGTTCTCAAGGGAAGTGTAATTCAAAGCCGAGGGCAGGTGGGGGGAAACTGTTCAGAGTCAGCCTAAGAAATTCAGTTTGCTTGAGAGGAGCTGTGGTCTAAGTGACGTTCAAGTGCCCAGCGCTCCTGTCAAGAGCAGACTTCCAAGAGTTCTTGGCTCCCAGTGGGACAGCCAGCCAGGGGCTGAACTTCCACACTGTGAGTTACTGTGCTGGAGTGGCTTAGGCCACATCAGACGTATTGATCTCGCTGCTGTGTGCCTGCCTCCTGCTCCTCTGAGGAAAATGTGAACCAAAGCAACATGCCTGTGCTTTCTGTGCTCCTAAGTGAGGTTGGTAAAGATGCTCTGCATGCCAAGTGCCAAGTTCTGCTGTGATTTGGTGCCTACATGGAGGTGGGGGCATCTCAGACCTTGACCTCTGCTGTGAATGCTGAGAGGTGACACTAATAACTGCCCTCAGTCTGAATGTTCTCTCTCACTGATCACTATCCCAGAAGCCATGGTACTGCTTTTGACGATCTGGGTGGTGCTTATAAAGTAGCCACTGTAGCTCATCATGTGATTAGTCCGTGGCTGGTCTCTCCTGTGTCTTTATGACTAATCTGAATGCTAGCAGCGTGGCACATGAATGCAGCAGGCACATGAGTGCAGAACAGTCGATGCTAAGAGAGTTTTAGGAGGCCTGTTTTCATTATACAGCCAAAGCTGGGAGGACAACACCATGATGCTGGCATTGCCTGTGTGTGCTGGCAGTGACTGCAAGTGGCTGTTATCAGGCAGGAACCTCATAGAATCATCATGGCTGGAAAGGACCTTCAGGATCAAGTCCAGCCCTCATCCCAACATCTACATAACCCCTAGACCATGGCCTCAAGTGCTCTAGCTACTTGGGTTTTAAACCCCTCCAGGGACAGGGACTCCTCCACCTCCCCAGGCAGCCTGTTCCAGTGCCCAACCGCTCTCTCAGCAAAAAGCTTCTTCCTAAGACCCAATCTAGACCTCCCCTGACACAACCTGAGGCCATTTCCTCTCATCCTGTCATTAAAAATTTGAGAAAAGAGACCAGTAACAGCCTTGCTACAACCTCCTTGTAGGTACCTGTAGAGAGCAATAAGGTCTTCTGTATACTAAATAACCCCAGTTCCCTCAACAACTCTCTGTAGGGTCTGTTCTCCAGCCCTCTCCCCAGCCTTGTCACCCTTCTCTGGCCCTGCTCCAGCCCCTCTATATCCTTCTGATACTGTGGTTGAGAGGTTGGGAGTTAGGTTTTTGATGGGTTGTTTTCCTTTTTACCTTTTTCTTGGTTGTTTATTTTTTGGGGGTTTTTTTTGTTATTGTGTTTGATTTTTTTCTTTTCAAATTAAGCTTATTCTAGATAATGAATGAGCAGTTCCAAATAAGACTATTTTGGTTCTTCACAATAAATCACAACAGAGGAACTGCCTCAATGAAAACCCAATTAAAACCTGCTGCCACGAGGGTCTCCTGAATGCATAATAAACACCCTCATGCCCTTTGACTTCCAGCTAATAGGCATTTAACCTATTACTCTGTGTAAACCCATGTTCAGGTGTGCATCATGAAGAGCTTCACTCACACCATTGCCTGGGCTATAAGAGATCAAGAAACTCAACTTTCCTCCTGGTAAGGTCAATAGAAGGGCTGCAGAACAGCAAAATGGTGAGTGCGAGATGGTTGCTACTAGTTATTTTTTCCTTCTTTGATGTGTGTGATGTTTGGAAGTAAGTTTGAGTCCTGGTTTAAGTGGCATACAACAAAGTAAAGGTTCCTTTGTTTTATTAGACTGAACAATTCCTACAGCCTTTTCCAACCTGAATTCATAGGAGTCTTCCCTTTCCTGGTGTGCACACCTTAGAAAAGAAGAAAGTGCTTGTGTTGTGTAACTCTTGACACAAAATTGGCTCTCAAGTATGCAGGAAGGTACTTTTGTCTTTGTGGTTTTTAATGAGAGAGATGTAAGGATATCCAACTGTTTACAAAGAGTCTCAGAACCCTGTAAGGTGATTTCTGATGAAATTAAAAATAAAAATTGATCCCAAAATCTTTTTAGTTTAAGTCTGTACAAACATTTGTATTGATGTTTCATCAGGGAAGACTCCAAAGCTACTAATTTGTTTCATATCCTGCTGCAGTAAATTGATATCACCCTGGAGCTGGTAAAACGGATTAATTTAGTCTTCTGGAACTTAGAATCATAGTGGCCAGGGGTTGGAAGGGACCTTAAAGATCACCCAGTCCCAACAGCCCTGCACAGGCAGGGCCACCTTCACTAGAGCAGGTTCCTCAGGGCCCCAGCTAACCTGCCCTTCAACACTGCCAGGGATGGGGCAGCCACAACTGCCTGGGGCAACCTGTTCCAGCATCTCAGCACCCTCACAGCAAAGAATTGGTTCCTCGTGTCAGACCTCAATCTCCCCTCTTCAAGGCTGGAACCCTTTCCCCTTGTCCACTTACTACCTCTTGCTTGTCAAAAGCCCTCCCCCAGCTGTCTTGTAGCCCCCTTCCTTCAGAGATGGGAAAGCTGCTAGAAGGTCACCTGGGAGCCTCCTCTTCTCCAGGCTGACATACCCTAACCTGCTCACCTGTCCTCATAGGGCAGGTGCTCCTTGTGGCCATGAAGCCAGAAACTATCTGAAATGTGGAGCACATTGCAATCTTCTTTGTCTTGTCTGGATTTCACAGCAATTGGGTGCTCTGATTATTGCTTCAGAAGTAGGCAGCAAGGCAGGAACTGGATGCTGAGCTGGTGGTCCTGCTGTGGTGGGGGGATTGGACCAGATGATCTTTTGAGGTTCCCTTCCAATCCCTAATGTTCTGTGATTCTGTGAACTGCTCTGCTCTTAAGTTTCATGATACTGAAATACAGTCAATAGGTAGAAGAGACTTGGAGTTTAACAGAGCTTTCAGCATGTGGTGTTGGTGCTTAGCAGTGTAGATAATATTCAGTACCTTGTCTGGAGTGCCTGGGGATGGTCGGAATGATCCAGAAAAGATCGTGGAATGCTTTGGCTTTGAAGAGACCTTTCGAGGTCATCTAGTCCATCTCCTATGCAGCGAGCAGGGACATCTTCAGCTAGAGCAGGTTGCTCAGAGCTTCATCCAGCCTTGAGTGTTTCCTGGGACATGGCATCTCCCACTTCGGGCAGCCTGTTCTAATGCTTCTCCACTCTCCTTGTTAACCATTTCATTGCCATGTTCTAGTCTAAGTGCATTTAGTAAGAGACCTACTTACAATCAGGTCCAGTGGGACAATGCAGGTTCTTGTTCTGTCTGGGTACCCCAAGTAGTCTTAACCTTGCCAGAAAGCTTCCCAATGATCGGTTGTGGCATTCATCTCCTGTCAGGCAGAATCCTATTTCACTTGCTGTGAGAATCCTTCAGGGACCTTTGCAGGAAGGGCTGGCTATTGGAAATATGGCTTGGCTGACGGGGCCCATCACGAGCGGTGTGGCTGTGACTGTGTGAGGGAGGAGGCCTGATTGGCTTTTCTTCTTGCTGTGTCCTCTGGCGTAAGGTGCTATTTTGGGGAGCTGCCTTTCTTATCTGCTGACTCATCCGTGTCAGAAATAAAAGGAATGTTGGGCTTTATTTAGACCAAGGAAGCGGTTAGTTTTTTACAGTACTTGGCATCTCTTAGAACCAGAGGCAATTGTCTCTGCAGTTCCCAGTACTTTCGTGAGGTCCGTGTCTTCTACCCATAGTAAAACAGAGCAGATCCTTTACTGTTGTCTTGAACACAACTTGGCCTAGTGTGGCTTCTGTCTGTAGAGCTACAGGTGTGTTTGGCCCCACTTCTCACCACCCATGCTGCATGTGTTCCTGTGCTGTTTGATCTAGGTGATCCTGCTGTGTTGGGGGGATTGGACTGGATGAACTTTTGAGGTCCCTTCCAATCCCTGATGTTCTGGGATTCTGTGAAGTGTTGGCTATAGCCAGAGAACAATTTGTAGCCGAAAGCGTTTACATGTTTGACTTTATCAGTTGTAGAAAGGGGGGTCAACTTTCCCTCCTTAAGATACTTGCAGAGGGTTCTTGGTTTGTCTCAGTCAAGCTAAACAATTTAGCTGTTTGACTGACTCTTCAAAAGCCCACCCTGTCGTGTTCTGTTTTGTGCCCCATGTGCTCATTAAATTCATTGCTAATCAAGGAAGAAATTGCACCAAGGTTCTGCGTGAACCCTGGAACCCCCTAACATCAGGCATATCTGTGTTTCATTGCCTTCAATGTCTTCCAGTCTAAATATATCCTGATTGCTTCCCAAATAAGCCTGGTCTGCGGCTCATTCTGATTCACCGTTGTAAACTCAATCATTTGAGGTTCTAAGTAAACAGACACTCTTGGAGGCAAATGCAAGCAGTCGTTGCAGGATCCCCAGCTACTATCATTCATGCTTTGGGATATGGTCCTGTCACAGCTGCCCCAGTGCAATTTCCTGTTTAAGAAATCCAGATACCCCTCTCCTGCAATCCCTATTTGCTGGGAGCTGGGAATATCAGCGTGTGGGGAGATGCAGAATCAGGTTGCCCAAGGCAGTTGTGGCTGCCCCATCCCTGGCAGTGTTGAAGGGCAGGTTGTCTGGGGCCCTGAGGAACCTGCTGTAGTGAAGGTGTCCCTGCCTGTGCAGGGCTGTTGGGACTGGGTGATCTTTAAGGTCCCTTCCGACCCCGGCCATTCTGATTTAGTTGAATATATAATCCTGCAATCCTGGAACATGCCGTTAAGGAGCATCCATTTCCTTGTAAACACAAAAAAAGGGCAAGCAGGCTGTTCCCCAGGTTCACAAACTTCTCTGGTGATCAGTGTGTCAATGTGCCAGAGAGCATGAGAACTGCTCTTATGCTTTTTGCTTCTGTGGCACATCTTATTATATTAGCGATAAATATTGGTGGGTTTCCATGGTTAGGGAGCTGCTCATGGCCACTGCCGAGCCTGCTGGTATTTCTCTGGGTGTTACCATGGGCACTGATGGAAGGAAATCCATACTGAATGGAAAATAATCGTGGAAATCAAAGCAGGTGGCAGGAAAGGAGATGGTGATCATTTTGTTAAGGGGTCAGAGTGTAACTGGAAGTGCGGTGGAGCTGCAGTGGTGTTGTGTGGTATGGAATATTCAGCGTATGTGTGCCCCAGTGATGGGGGCTGTGAGGAAATACAGATTCCACCCCAAGAGGAAATCTATGGTCATCATCTAGGATCGATTCTTAGAATCATAGAATCACTAAGATTGGAAGAGACCTTTAGAGGTCCATGGGTGTGAGCTGAAACAGAGGAGGTTCCACACCAATCTGAGAAGTAACTTACTCACAGTGAGGGTGACTGGAGCACTGGACAGAGAGCACTGGAAGGGGCTGCCCAGGGAGGTTATGGAGTCTCCATATCTAGAGACATTTAAAACCCATCTTCCGTGGCCATGTTCCTGTGTGACTGGATCTAGGTGACCCTGCTGTGGCAGGGGGATTGGACTACATTAACTCTTGAGGTCACTTCTAATCCCTAATGTTCTGTGGTTCTGTGAAGTTGCCAGACCTGTCTCGCTGGACATATTAAATCTCTTCTGTGTGTTTTTATCTTGGTCTGTTGTTCTGAAGGACAAATGCACTGGAATGTTGCTGAGTGTTTGTTTAATGAAACAACTCTTGGTACTATGATCACTGGAGTGATTAACCACAAACATAGCTTCTTATTCTTTAGTTCTGATGGGATTTCTCATGGCCATTGTTGTTTTTAATCAGCAGTGAGGCTTGCCTCAGAGTTTGAGCTTCCATCATGTTCTACTCCAGAGTGGTGAGGATACCTAGAGAAGATGCTGTCTGTGTGTGGGAGAGGTAGGGGGTGTTGATCAGTTGTATAGAGGTTGTTGTTTCGCGGTGGAACTACAAACATATTCCATTTCCCTCCCCAACTTGCTCTGTTAGGAGTCGAGCCATATGTTATCTGTTTCTGCCTTTTCTGAATTAATTAGAGCATGATGGTGCTTCCTGACTAATGAGGCAAACACTCTTGTTTTAGCTTTGTATGAGGAAAGGTTTCTACCCCTGCACAGGCTCTTCCACAGCAGCAATAGCAGCTGCTGCAGTGTGATCAATAGGAGAAGCTGCATTAAGATCAACAATTACACAGGGTGATAAACAGCGATAATTGAGCAGCAGAGGTTTTGTAAACACAGACCCACTTATCTGCTGGTGTGTTTCTGCTGTTATTGGAATGAATTTTTTATGTCTAAAAGAAGCCTGTCTCTAAGCTAGTCATTATCCCGGGTTCTGTAAATCCAGATGCTTCTCAGAGCAGCCCTGAGGTACAGATAGACCAAAGACCTGCTGGATTCAGAGTGTGGGTTAAGGGATTTGCAGAACCACTCGCCTCACTCTCCTGACAACCTGCCTTTTCAGCAGTCTTGAGATGCTTGGGAGAGGCTTCTTTGCTGTCTGAGGCTGGCTGCAGTGGCTCCAGAGGTCTCCCCTCAGCCTCCTCTTCCTCAAACTGAACAGCCCCAACTCCCTCCATCTCTCCTCATCAGATTGATTCTCCAGGCCCTTCCCCAGCTGTGTTGACCTCCTCTGCACTCACTCCAGCACCTTGATGTCTCCCTTGAACTGAAGTCACTCTGATCAAGGCTTCAGCAAGAACTGATGTCTTCCTTCAGGGAACACGCTGGCATTTTAAATTAAGAAACATTCCTTTCAGTGACTATAAATCTTCACAATTAACTGTATTCTCCAGTAGTTTGAGTCTCCTGTTCAATTTGACAATCTTAATCTCTCAAGGGGTGCAGAGATGGAAGAGACCTTTGTGGAGGTTGGTTTCCATCCATTGCCGTGGAAGGAGATACAGACACCCTCCCCAACCATATTTTTACTTGACATGAAGCCACGATGCCCCTTGCAGCCCACACACTCATCGCTGCTGTCAGGTGAAAAGGCTTTTCAGTCAGCCAACAGTCCATCACACACTCCTCCCTCCCCCCCCCATAAAGAGGGTGTTACAGCACTTCCAGGAACAGATCTCCAAGCACCCATCCCACAGGAACACTCCACAAGCTTCCCCACACAAGCTGTGTTTGGGATCTGCTGTAGGAAGCAGCACTGTGCAGTGGTGCTTACTGGGTGCCAGGGGAGATGGGCTGGAGGAGAACAAAGACATGAGCTCAGCTGGCAGCACAGAATCGCTCTGGTTGGAAAAGACCATTAGGATCATCAAGTGCAACCATCAACCCTACATTACATTTCACCCCTAAGCAATGTTGTATTGGACTTTTGCTCTTGTAATTGGAACAACATGGGCTTCACAGAATCATAGAACGGGTGGGGTTGAAGGGACCTTCAAAGCTCAGCTAATCCGACCCACCCTGCAGTGAGCGTGGACGTGTTCAACTGGATGGGGTGACTCAGAGCCCCATCAAACCTGACCTGGAAGGGTTCCAGACTCATGTGCCTCAAGACTCTGGCCTTGCTGCTTTGGGTGTAGCTCAGAGCATTGCCTTTTGGAAACATGTTTAAGAAGGGAACTGAAAAGAACCCACTTCATCACAGAAACACAGCTATCTGAAAGGACACTGGTGCTGGGCTCTGCTCACAGGTCATTAGTGACAGAACCAGAGGGAAGGGCTTCAAGCTCCAACAGGGGAGGCTTAGACTGGCCAGCAGGACGAGATTCTTCCTGGAGAGAGTGGTCATGGGATGGGCTGTCCAGGGTGGAGGGTGAGTCCCCATCCCTGGATGTATTTAGAAGTTGCTTAGATGTGGTGTTGGGGGATCTTGTTTAGGGGTGACCTTGTAGAGTAGGGTTGAAGGTTGGACTCGATGATCCCTCAAAGAGGAAGAGAGCTATTAACATTTCACATGCTGTAGTAAAAGTATCAGGAACACTATTTTTAGTTGCTTTTCCTTAGGCCACAGAGACTGGAAGGTGCCCAGAGAGGCTGTAGAGTTTCCTTCTCTGGAGACGTTTAAAACCCACCTGGAAACATTCATGTTTGACTTGGTCTAGGTGATCCTGCTGTGGCAGGAGGATCAGACTGGATGATCTTTTCAGGTCCCTTCCAATCCCTAATGTTCCGTGACTCTGTGAAGAGCAGTAGTGGGAAGATGTTCTCTTCGAGTATTTTAAATTGTGATGCTGATGATCCCCTCCTGAAGTTGCTTTCAGTAGGTCTGTCTGATGGGTTGTGGTGCTAATCCTCACGTGAGGGGTAACATTCAGAAATCCTTTTGGAAATGGAATTTTCCATTTTATAGAAAATATAAGATGGTTTAATGCTTTTTCATGTTCTGAAACATCACCAAGGGGCCTACAGCCAGGTCATACTGGTGGAAGTGCTCTGTGTGTGATCATTTTGGATGCTGTACTGGACTCTTGACCCATATTTCTTCCAATATGCTTGCTGAATCCTGTTTCCTCACTTATTTTAAGCTCTTGTTCCCATCTGCTATATTAGGAAAGAGCAGTATTTCTTGTGGATAAATAGACATGATTCTGGAACAGAGTCGAAAGCAGAGACAAGGTACTGAAAGGAAAAGGAATAATTATTCTTCCTTCTTCTGCATCATAGTCTGAAAATACAATGCAAAAGCAGTCCAAAGTCCTTCTCAAGCTTAGGATGGTGGTAAAAAAGGCTAATGGCATCCTGGCTTGGATCAGGATAGTGTGGCCAGCAGGACTAGGGATGTATTCTCCCCCTGTACTGGGCACTGGGGAGGCCTCCCTTCAAGTACAGGGGGCAGTGCTGGACCCCTCACTTCAAGAAAATATGGAAGGGCTGGTGTGGGTCCAGAGGAGCAACGAGGCTGGGGAAGGGACTGGAGGGAAAGGCTGGTGAGGAGAGGCTGGAGGAGACTCGGGGGGGACCTTCTCCCTCTCTCCAACTCCCTCAAAGGAGGTTGTAGTCAGGTGGGGGTCGGGCTCTTCTCCCAGGCAACCAGGGCCAGTACGAGAGGGCAGGATGTGAAGCTGCCAGGGGAGAGTTAGGTTGGATGTTAGGAAGCCCTTCCTCATGGAAAGGGTGATCAGAGCCAGGACTGGACTGCCCAGGGCAGTGGTGGAGTCCCCATTGCTGCAGATGTTGAAGGCAGCCTGGCTGTGGCATTTAGTGCCCTGGTCTGGCTGATGGGGTGCTGTGAGGTCCTGGGCTGGCTGAGCTCAGAGGGCTCTTCCAGCCTCAGTAATTCGGGGATCCTGCGTTTTGTCCTTGCTAACCATAAATGCAGAGGTGGAGCAGTACTTAGAGTGAGGCTCTAAGAAAGATGGGCACAGCCTTTTCAGGAGGGTTTGCTTTTGGGAGGTTGGTTTGATATTAGATTCCCACGCACCTTATGTGCTCTGTCACTGAGTGGCCCCACAATATTGTTTCCTTCCCCTGGGAACAGGTTTCTGTTGATTACCTAGGACTTCCCACCGTGTCACCAGCCTCTGTAGCTGGCACAGAAGCGCACTGGTTTCTGTAATTACTTGTGTGTGGCACTAATTAAGCCACAAGACACAGCTTTGGAGACCTGTTTTTCTGTTTGCATGAAAACAACATGTCCCAAGAATTTCTGCCCAGTATCATAAGCCTAAACATCATCTTTCTAGATCTTTCTATAACTGGAAGTGCCACGGAGGGTTAAACGTGCTCCAGTTTTTCCAGCAGCTGCTGCCTGCCCTGGGGCTGTGGCAGGCAGGATCACCAGGGGTGTACAGGAGGATCTGGGGTGGGAGCAAGGCAGAGGGGGCTGTTGTGATATTTCCATGGCAACAAGGTGCCTGACTATGGGTCATCTGTGACTCCAGTGCAGAAAGAACTCCTCAAGTCTTCTGTGAATAAATCTGTGCCTGGAGCTTGATCCCTCACTGGTGCAAGTTCAGACTTTGGGTGGTTGCTTTTGGTAAGTGACTCATGCTGGGAACATCGAGCTCATGGAGAAGGGAGAAATAATTTACTGCTCCCAGAGACTTCCTTATATTTGTAGGGCATCTACCTTTTAAAAAGGAGGTGGTTAATTTTCTTAATAGCAGAAGAGATTCCTGGAAACCTAATAATTTAGAACGTGTAGGGTTGTGACCTCTGCCACAACTGTTATGAAAAACACTCCGTAACTTAGAGTTCAGGAGAGCAAAGGTAGAAACATCCTAAATCCAAATGTCTTTGACTTAATTACTAACTTCTGGAGAACATTCCTGAAGTCCAATCCTGTTTTGTACTGTGTGTGATGCTTTTGAGAAGCCTGAACTCCACTGCTCAGAACCACAGAGAGCTCTGTGTGTGTGGGCTAACTTCTGTGTTTGCGAATCACAGAACATTAGGGATGGGAAGTGACCTCAAAAGATAACCAGTCCAATCGCCCTGCTGCAGCAGGATCCCTTAGATCCAGTTGCACAGGAACATACCCAGGTGGGTTAGAAAAATGACTGAACATTGCTGTGTAGTCAAACCTGTTGAAGTGCATAAAGCTGTAAGGATCTGTATTCTGCTGGCTGAAGCACCGACTGGATGGCTGGGCCCAAAGAGCTGTGGTCAGTGGAGTTAAATCTGGTCGGAGGCCGGTCACGAGTGGTGCCTCCAAGGGCTCAGTGCTGGGGCCACTCCTATTCAACATCATTATCAATGATCCTGTTGAGGTGATTGAGTGCACCCTCAGTCAGTTTGTGGATGACACAAGGTTGGGAGGGAGTGTTGATATCCTGGAGGGCAGCGAGGCTGTACAGAGGGACCTTGACAGACTGTAATGGTGGGCTGAGAATAATTGTGTGGGTTTCAGTAGAGCCAAGTGTGGAGTCCTGCATTTTGGTCACAACAATGTCCGGCAGCCCTACAGGGTGCGGGGTGGCTGGAGAGCAGTCTGGTGGAGAGGGGCCTGGGGGTTCTAATTACCAGACGGCTGAATCTGAGCCAGCCAGGTGCCCAGGTAGCCAAGAAGGCCAGTGGGATCCTGGCCTGCATTAGAAACTGTGTATCCAGCAGGAGTAGGGAGATCCTCCTCCTGTACTCAGCACTGAGAAGGTTGCACCTTGAGTACTGGGTCCAGTTTTGGGCACCTTAGTACAAGGGAGATATCGAGGGGCTGGAGCGAGGGCAGAAGAGGACAACAAAGCTGGGGAAGGGCCTGGAGAATCAGTCTGATGGGGTGAGATTGAGAGAGTTGGTGCTGTTGAGTTGGAAGAAGAGGAGGCTGAGGGGAGACCTCATCACTCTCTACAACCATCTGAAAGGACACTGTAGAAATGTTTTAGCTGGTCTCTTCTCAAAAGTAATTAGTGACAGAAGCAGAGGGAAGGGCTTCAAGCTTCAACAGGGAGGGTTAGACTGGCCATCAGGAAGAGATTCTTCCTGGAGAGAGTGGTCAGGCCCTGGGATGGGCTGCCCAGGGTGGGGGTTGAGTCTCCATCTCTGGATGAGTTTAAAAGTTGCTTAGATGTAGTGTTGGGAGATCTGTTTTAGGGGTGACCTTGTAGAGTAGGATTAGTGGTTGGTCTTGATGATCCTCAGGGTCTTTTCCAACCTGAATGAGTCTATGAAAAAAACCCCAAACTATCCAGAAGGGAGAAAATTGAAAAAGAAATCCCATGCAGCACTCTTTTCTGTGCTGTAGCCTTTAACTACCTTGTGACTCCCTGCTTTCCGTGTCATGCAATTTTACTTTCTAAGCTTTTCAGTGTCCTAAATAGTTTCCATTAGCTGCATCCCTTTTTGTTTCCTTGGCAACTGAGGCAATCAATTCAGTGACTGTTTCAATGGCACAGAAAAGCACTAGCTTCCAGAGTTATGGACAGTGTGCAAACAGCAGGTGAGCTGGGACCTATTTGTCTGCAGAGCAGCTCTATTTATGTACCTGGTCCTTTCTACTTTGAATTCCAAAGCATCAAGCACAGATCTCTTCAAGTGGTTCTGTGCTTGTGCATCAGTGATGCTTGATGTTGACTGGAAATGATCCTCGGCTACACTCAACCCAGCTGTGAGGAGCTTGATGTTCATAGATGCATAGAATTGCCAGGGTTAGAAGGTGCCTTCAAGATCATCTAGTTCCACCCCCCTGCACAGGCAGGGACACCCTCACTAGAGCAGGTTCCTCAGGGCCCCAGACAACCTGCCCTTCAACACTGCCAGGGATGGGGCAGCCACAACTGCCTTGGGCAGCCTGTTCCAGCATCTCCCCACCCTCACAGCAAAGAACTGGTTCCTTGTGTCAGACCTCAATCTTCCCTCTTCAAGGCTGGAACTCTTTCTCCTTGCCCTCTCACTACCACCTCTGTGAAAAGCCCCCCCCCCCCCA
>VXBP01006256.1:3904-183824 GCA_013400115.1 Rhinopomastus cyanomelas | reverse complement strand
CCTAGTAGCCCCCTTCCTTCAGAGATGGGAAAGCTGCTAGAAGGTCACCTGGGAGCCTCCTCCTTTCCAGGCTGAACAACCCCAACTTGCTCAGCTTGTTCTCAAAGGGAGGGCAGAAGGTGCTGATGGAGCAGGTCTAGAGGAGGTCTCTACAATGCTCAGAGGATTGGAGCCCTTCTTAGGAGGACCTCTTCCCCTTGTCCTCTTGCAGTGGGTTTTATAGCCTGGAAAGCTTTGTGTATTGTGTATGCTTAACTGACTTTCTCCTCTTGAGTGTGCGTTACAAACTTGCAGCATCAAGGTCGTGCCCTGACCCATGATGCAGCACATGAGACGACAGTGCCAACCGCTGCTCTTGAAGCACAGGCAGAATTGTTGTTCTGATGCTGAGGTTTATTTAGATCCTTAAAAAGACCAAACCAAGGCTGTGTATCCAGCCTCTAGAAGTGGGTGCAGAAATGGTATCTCAAGGTCCTGTGGTGTTTAACCAGCGACGGTGAAAATTCACCAGCGAACCAGTGCACTGGTTCTTCTCTTAGTTCTGCTGACCTCTGCAGCAAAACTCCAGCAGTTTCTGCATTAGATCTACCAGTCTCTAAGCCCCCCAGCTTTGCAAGCCTGAGTAAGACACTTTTTTTTCCCCCCAAGGTTTCTGAGTTCAGAGTTGGAAGAAATTGGGTTGACGAGTCAGGCTTGCTCACTGTCATGAGTGCTGGAAATAGTACTCACCCCCCTGAAGGAAGAGGATGCTGTAGGATGAATCACGGGTTTTTTTGGGACTCTGCTTTCCCCAAGATGCTTTGTGATTCGGTTCTGTAGCTGCCACAAAGTAGCAGTGACAGAAGCTCAGGCTGCTGGCTGTGGAGAGTTTTAATGATCCAACTTAACAGAGGCCATTAACTTTGTTTAATGGGGAGAGCCTCTTCATTGGCCTTCTTGGCCACCTGGGCACCCTGCTGGCTCCTGTTCATCTGGCTGTCGACCAACAACCTGAGGTCCTTTTCCACCAGGCAGCTCTCCAACCCCTCTTTCCCCCAGCGCTGCTGGGGGTTGTTGTGACCGAACGCATCAGGTGTGCAAGGATCTCAACTGGAAGAATATTAGCTAATCTTGCCTGTGAAGTCTTTGCTTGCAGAATCACTTGCTGTTAGTTTTATTTGCTGGAAGTAAAACGCTGTGTGAAAGTGTTGTAATTGAAGTACCAAGAGATATAATTGTTCTTTCAGAAGCAGAGGAACGTTGAGAAAAGATTTCATGTCTTGTCCTGCTCTGCTAACCTTTGTAAGCCTTTTCATTTGTCTGTAGGAACTATGTGGAATCTCAGGCACTGCTTGTGTCAACCACATCAATAGAGATTTGGTGTTAAAACAACACAGCCCTAAGTGCTTTGAGCAGTCATCCTTATCCTGAGAGGCTCTGATAACCACCCTGTGAAATGAGCTTGGTGCAAGCAAACAGCCTGGAATAGGGAATGAGTGAGTTGCCTGCCATCAGCCCTCCTTTGACAGCAGCTCTAGGCTGGCAAAATGTGGTAGAAACACAGAGCTCACTTGTCCAAAAGTGTTTACAGCCCCTGTTTGTAGCAAACAGCTCTGCTGGGGAAGAGGTGCTGATAGCAGAGCAAAGATCCTGCAAACAGCTGCTGCCTTGTTAAGGTATCTTCTATCTCAAAAACATTTTTATTGAAAGAACAAATGGAGGGGTGGATTAAAAAAATAACAAAGTGCTCTCCCCCCACCTTTTCTGAAGTCATTACCTGACAAAACTAGAGTTGCTGCAGGGGGGTTGGACTAGATGATCTTTTGAGTTCCCTTCCAATCCCTAATGATTCTATAATTCTATGATTCTACTGCATCCCTGCTGTTAAGAACCTTAAACTTGTTCTGCTGCTGAATGAATGAGCTGTGTCCTGGTACCGGCAGACACTCGCCACTCTCTCCAAGAGAGTCAGTCTTGGGATGTTTCTGCTTTGGCTTTCAGTGCTTCCTTTCTAGTCATCCTGAGTTCAATGACGGTGAGGGTGTCAGGAGGATGGAGCCAGGCTCTGCTCAGGGGCACCCAATGATAGGACACATCAGTCTAAGAAGGAACCTCTTCCCAGTGAGGGTGACAGAGCCCTGGCAGGGGCTGCCCGGGGGGTTGTATAGCCTCCTTCTCTAGAGAAATTTCAAACCCTCCTGGCCATGTTCCTCTGTGACTGGATCTAGGGGATCCTGCTGTGGCTGGGGGATTGGACTGGATGATCTTCTGAGGTCTCTTCCAATCCCTAGTGTCCTGTGGTTCTGTGAAGATTGGTGTGTACCTGCACATATCCTTAGGGAAGGAGCATCCTGTTGGCTGAGCTACTGCCTCCCTTGCTGTGCACATGGTATGTGGGATGTTGATTAGCAGAGAGCAAACAGAACCAGGACAGGCTCTAGTTTCAGCTTGTGTTGCTGTTGGGCTGTCAAAGATGGTTCCAAAGTAGCCTGTCAATCTCAAGGAAATGACTGGTGAAGGTCCAACTGACTGTCCTCAAAGCTCTGTTAGTTAATTAGTTTCTGGTTTGGAGATGGGTTAGTGCAATTGGAAGTGGCAAATTGCCTTCTCAACACCGCAACAGAGGAGGTAAAATAAAGTGATGATTCATGTACTGTGAGCTAGGGAGTCTGTTAAGGAAAAACTAGAATGCTTTAATATTTTGACCCTTAAAACCTGTGTGACAGATTCATAGTGATTCCATCACTACCCATCTGCACCCTGCCTGGCGTAGAGTTGGTTGTTCAGCACCTGCTTGCCAGGCAGAACTGAGCAGGGAGAGTTTCCTTATATAACAGTGGTTAAAGATGAAGCTGATGGAGCGTTCAGGCTGCTCATAGGATCATTAGTCACTGCACGATTCATCAGCCTTGGTTCCCAAGACCCCTGTTTCCAGTGGATAACACTAAACTTAGCATTCAGCTGAACTGCTTTTCATTCACCTTTAGCCCCCAGTGAAGGATCGTTGCCTTCCCACAGGTTGGTTTGGCAGCGTGAGGCAGCAAGCCTATCCCTTGTCAGAGGAAGTGTTTCAGATTTGGGTTGTTAATAACCGCAGCGTGTTCAGGCTGTGAAAGTGCCTGTGGCCTCTGTGAGCCACAGAAACCATCAGTGGTTTGAGAGTTTACTGGAGTGTGATCCTCTAATTTCCACAGGAATATCCTGCCCCTGTTTTATAAAAGGATTTCCAAGATGACAGCTACTTCTTTTTAGAAACAAACTTGGCACTGATTAAAAGGACTTTTTTGGGGCTGTGGGAGAGGAGGGTGGGCAGCAGGGGCTCTTATTCTGCCTCAGACCAAGGAGGAGTGCAGTGAGTCTGCTGTTGCTACCTTACAGCCAGCCTGAGAATGCAGTGCTCTTGCTGAGACTACAGCAGGGCTCATTCATGCTTGGGAACATCAGGGATGTGGTTTGCAGAATAACTTGAATGAAATTAGTGAAGTGCTGAGAACTGAAGGATGACTCCTTTTTCCTGTGAGTGACTGCCAGTGTCCAGATTCTCATGGGGGGGTGTAGAGAAAAATCCTTCCATGGCTGCCTTCCCAGAGACAGGCAACCTTGAGAGAGAGAGTGTCTGGATTGGGTGATGACAGGTTTGCTTTGAGGGGACTTTTGTTGAAGCAGCACCGCAGTGTCACAGAGTCAAAGAACATTAGGGATTGGAAAGGACATTGAAAGATCATCCAGTCCTATTCCCCTGCTGGAGCAGGATCCATGTCCATGTGGGTTTTAAACATCTCCAGAGAAGGAGACTCCACAACCCCCCTGGACAGCCCCTGCCAGGGCTCTGTCAGTCTCACTGTTAGGCCCACAATAACCAACTCTCTCAGCCTTCCTTCACAGGCATTTTGTTCCAGCCCTCTAATCATTCTTGTGGCTTCCTCTGGATTCACCCCACTGGGTCCACATCCTCCTTGTGCTGTTGGATGTTTGTCAATTGCATTTTATGGTGTTTAAGTCTCTAATTATAAACCAATACAAAAGCATTTCTCAAGAACACTGAACCTTGTAAGGTTGTCAGTGTGAATGCAATGAGGACATCTGTTGCCACTGGTTTATGTGTGCCTGTGGCAACTGAGAGGCCAAGGGGTCTCCTTAGGGCTGTCTGACAGTGTGCTGTCATGGCCACTACAAATGTTGGAGCCACTTTCTTTTCCCCCATTGCAGGAGAGCTCTAGGTGTGTTTTGACTCAAGCTGTGCGAACTGGAGAACAGCCGCTCGTTCAAAAGAGCGGGGACCCCTCCCCTCCTTCTGACACCCCTTTCCCCTCTTACTAACCATCAGATTTGCCTTAAATTGTTTGGTTTCTTACTGTCCCAGACTGAGGGGAATAAAAACTCTGGCTGCAGGAAGAACTGGGGATTTCTAGGCATTTGATACCAGCTCATCTCCTGATGCTGTTTGAACAGTTCTGGCGGAGATGACTCAGCTGGCTCAGACCGTGTCAAATCATCAAGTATTTATTTCGAAGTCGTGTGCATCGCTGCTCTGTGAACATCACTGACTGTGGATGGAAAAACCACTGTGCAAAGGTGCTGCTTTGCCTCTTGCAGCGCTGTTAAAAATATCCAATAAAGGTGGCAGTCAAGGATGTTTCCTCTAGAGCAGTTGCACTCTGGGCATTTAACAGACTGAGCAAACAATGCTGACTGCAGTGCTGGGCCCCTCACTTCAAGAAAGAGATTGAGAGGCTGGAGTGGGTCCAGAGGAGCAACGAGGCTGGGGAAAGGACTGGAGGGAAAGGCTGAGGGAGCTGGGGGTGTTGAGCCTGGAGAAGAGGAGACTCAGGCAGGACCTTCTCCCTGTCTCCAGCTCCCTGCAGGAGAGGTTGTAGTCAGGTGGAGGTCAGGCTCTTCTCCCAGGCAACCAGCACCAGGATGAGAGGGCAGAGCCTGAACCTGCATCAGGGCAGGGTCAGGTTGGATGTTAGGAAGCCCTTCCTCAGGGAAAGGGTGATCAGAGCCTGGACTGGACTGGGCAGGGCAGTGGTGGAATCCCCATTGATGGAGATGTTGAAGGTCAGCCTGAGAGAGGTTGAGGGAGCTGGGTCTCTTTAGCTTGGATAAGAGGAGACTGAGGGGCGACCTCATTAATGTCTACAAATATTTGAGGGGTGGGTGTCAGGAGGATGGCACTGGGCTGTTCTCGGTGTCATGTAGTGATAGGACAAGGGGCAATGGTTGTAAGCTGGAACATAGGAGGTTCCGCATCAACCTGAGAAGGAACTTCTTCACAGTGAGGGTGACGGAGCACTGGAACAGGCTGCCCAGGGGGGTTGTGGAGTCTCCTTCTCTGGAGATGTTCAAGACCCGACTGGACAGGTTCCTGTGTGACTTGGTTTAGGTGATCCTGCTGTTGCAGGCGGATTGGACTAGATGATCTTTCGAGGTCCCTTCCGATCCGTAATGATTCTATGATTCTATGATTCTATGAGATGTTGAAGGTCAGCCTGACTGGGGCCCTGAGTGCCCTGGTGTGGCTGACGGGGTGATGTTAGGTGCTGGTCTGGGCTGGCTGAGCTCAGGGGGCTTTTCCAACCCCAATAATTCAAAACTCAAAATCTGTTATTGTTTCTTGTTATAAGGCATTGAAGTGATGCTTTGCATGTGCTGCCTGTGGGTGTTTGGGGAAAAGAAGCTGTCTGGAGGATTTTATAGTACCCTGAGACTTAGAGGTATCTAAATAGCAGTGTGTGACTGGAGGATCTGAAATGGGAAGGTGTTTGAACTATAAACTGGTAACACAAGTGCCTTTGGAGCAGACTGTACTGCACTAAAGGGAGAGAGCTGCATGTTCTCCAGCAACTTCACAACTTCAGGCTTTGACTAACTGAGGATCTAGTTGAGGATGTTGAAGGGTAGCTTTAGACTTGACATTAGGAAGAAATTCTTCCTGGAGAGTGGTCAGGCACTGGAATGGGCTGCCTAGAGTGGTGGTTGAGTCCCCATCCCTGGATGTGTTTAGAAGTCACTTAGATGTAGTGGGGGATCTGGTTTAGGGGTAAAATTAGTGAGGTTGATGGTTGGACTTTGTGGTCACAAGGGTCTTTTCCAACCTGAATGATTCTATGATTCTGTGTTTCATAATTGTATGTGGGATGTTGATTTCAAGCCAGAAAAGGGCCAATTGAGTCTGGACATCACAAAAATGGTTCTTTAATCCTTGGAACAGGCTGCCCAGAGATGTGTTGGAGGCCTCATCCCTGGAGCCATTCGAGATCACACTGGATGGGGCTCTGGGCCTCTGTTGTAGTTAGAGATGGCTCTGCTTGTTGCAGGGTGGTTGGACTAGATGACCTCTGGAGGTCCCTTCCAACAGAACACATTCTATGATTCTATGTCCTTGCTCACTGCAGGGTGGTTGGACTAGGTGACCCTTGAAGGTCAAGGGAATCTATGATTGTGCAAGAGATGCTCCTTGGTGTTGTGCTCAGGTTAGTCAGTGCTGGAAGGGATTCCAGCCTTGCTACTGAGTTTCAACATTAAGTTGAAAGTCAAACACTGAGTTTGGCTTTGCACATTGGGTCTTGGATTGATGGTGGGAGGCTTTTGATGTAGAGTGAATCTTGCTGTTTCTCACCCATCCCACCCTGAGCTTACGCTGGTGAACCTAAAAGTGTTTCACGTGTGGGAAAGCTGAAAAAGAATGATCCAAACTGATGTTCCTAAAATGAATGGAGTGACCCTAGAAAGTTAGGACAATGTTGTCTAAGGAGCTATTTGTGTGACTCTGTGTGTGTTTTTTTTCTCCTCAAGCCTGCACAGTGACAAAAGCTCATTAGAATGTGCATCATCAAGTATCTCCAATGAATCACCAGATGCCATGAAATGTCAGAGCAAAAAGAAAAAAGGGTTCTTGGGATGCTGGCTGAAAACTTTTTGCCTGATGAGCTCTACCCAGCAGTGGAAGTCAAGGTGGAGCTCTGAAGTGGGGCTGTGAAGAAAGGGCTTCCATCTGGCGAGACTCCTGAAAGGTCTCCAGAGGAGAGCAGAGCAACTCTAATGAGCAGAGGGCTGGAGCACCTCCCCTCTGAGCACAGGCTGAGGAAGTTGAGGTTGTTCAGCCTGGAGAATAGGAGGCTCCCAGGTGACCTTCTAGCAGCTTCCTAATCTGTGAAGAGGGCTATGAGAAAGCTGGGGAAGGGCTTTTGACAGTAGTGGTAGTGAGAAGACAAAGTGTTCTAGCCTTGAAGAGGGGAGATTGAGGTTGGACATGAGGAACCAATTCTTTGCTGTGAGGGTGGGGAGATGCTGGAACAGGCTGCCCCAGGCAGTTGTGGCTGCCCCATCCCTGGCAGTGCTGAAGGGCAGGTTGGCTGGGGCCCTGAGGAACCTGCTCTAGTGAAGGTGGCCCTGCCTGTGCAGGGGGGTGGGGACTGGGTGATCTTTGAGGTCCCTTCCCACTCTGGCCATTCTACGATTCATTCTCTTAAACACCACACGGCAGGGCTGCCTACCTGGAGAAGGTTTTGTGGCTGGTTCTTTCACACTGCGTCTTTCCACTTCTTTCCACTTCACACTGCATCTCTGCCCACTTAAGTGCAGAAGGATTCCAGTAATAGTCCTCCTGAGCTGTTTTCATTGTAGGGAGATGCTGACCTCAGAGATCTGGCCCTCGTGTGTGAATGCCCTGGTGAGATAAACACCGTGGTGAGACTGTGCTGCCTCTAGAGAGTGTCTGAGTGTCCCCGTATCTGTGTCCTCCTCATCATTACCATGCCTGACCATTCCTGTCTGAGCGCAGGGCAGCAGATGTTGTCGGAGGAACTGGCTGGGCAGCCTGGAGCCTGGCAGAGAGAGCAGGTGCCTTTTATTTCTCCACTGTCCTCTTGCTTCAGCCACTGCAGCATTTCCAAAGGGCAGGCGTAATGAGCTCTAAGGGGGCCGATATTCAGACAAACCCTGAGAATGTTTTGATTCATTCAAGAGCAGAAAAAGCTCTCTTTCTCCCCTCTTAAACCCCGGGTATTACTCTATTGCCTTCAATAGCCCAGCGTCTGTAAACACCTTTTCAGCAGTGCAGCGCACAAAGGAAAGTGGTTAACAGGGATTACAGTCCTCTGCTGACTTGAAATGAGTTTTGGGCGTTAAAATAAAAACTTGGTTTTTCCTAACCTCAGAGCAGGTCTCCAACAAGCAAGCAAAAACTCAAGACAGAGAGAACAGTCGATTTCCCATTACAATCAGTCTGGGAATTAGGTACTTTCCCGGGGCTTAGAAGCTCAGAGTGAATTCAATTATGCCAAGTATTTTTCCCTGTGAAACGCTGGAAAGTACATTAACCACCCTCACCAAATCCTAGTAGGAAACTCTCACCTCTTGATTTCTCTCTCCTGGTCCATCACCCATTATTATTTCTCTCAAGTGCTGACATGGGATTGGTTTTAACTCCTCTCAGTGGGCAGGAAGGAAAAATGAGTCTGAGTTTCTCTGTAAAATAATTCTCAGCTATTTTCACTTTACTTGACTCTTCAAACCTGGTCAGAGCCAGAAGTGCTTTTACTAGATGATCTTTCAAGGTCCCTTCCAATCCCTAATGTTTTGTGATTCCGTGATACTCCTGTTGTAATGCGTAAGTGGACCCAGTTGTTCCTGGGCCCTGGTCCCAGGGCCAGTGCTTTTGGTTTAGCATGGTTAGTTGGTTGTTTCAGAGGTGGGCTCTGTGCTGTGTGTATAGAATCATTAGGGATTGGAAGGGGCCTTGAAAGATCATCCAGTTCCAACCCCCCTGCACAGGCAGGGCCACCTTCACTACAGCAGGTCACTCAGGGCCCCAGACAACCTGCCCTTCAACACTGCCAGGGATGGGGCAGCCACAGCTGCCTTGGGCAACCTGTTTCAGCATCTCAGCACCCTCACAGCAAAGAATTGGTTCCTCATGGCCAACCTCAATCACCCCTCTTCAAGTCTGGAACCCTTTCATGGTGGATGGCTATCAAGTTGCTCCTTTATATTAATTGAAAGATCAGAAACCACCGCAGCTTCCTATACAAAGCATCATTATTTGACTTCAGATCATTATTTAACTTCGGTTTGCAAATGTTTACAACTAAATCGTGGGCTGGGCTTATCTGATGCCTTCGAGAGTAATGGGATTGTCCCTGCCTCTTAGTTTCTGTGCTGGTGCCATCTGGTGACGACAAGTTGTTATGGAGCCGAAAGGATGCAGGATGGGTTTGGCTTGTGACTCTGAACTCGAGCATCGGGAGAGAACAAAGCACTTGAAGCTGTCGTCGTGGGGTTAGGGAGACGTTGGGATGAAGGCTGGACTGGATGATCCTGGAGGTCCTTTCCAGCCATGATGATTCAATTGGGGCAACTTGGATCTTTGCCGGATGATCAAGCTAATAATCCACCTCTGGTGAAATTGGTCCTCAGGATGAACCTTTAGAGAGACAGTTCATCTGTGACCAGTTAATTTTAATGCTTCCTTGATTAGGTGAACTGCTGAACTACTACAGGTTATCATCTGTCAGAGCAGAATAAGCTGCTTTTAAGGCACTTTGGATTGCGGCAGTAACATGGTTTTGGAATTGGTGGTGACCAGATTGGTGGTCATCACCTTGAATTTCAGATTGTCAGTCAGCAGGTTCAGAGGATGGACCTCTCACTACACATCTGCAGTGTTTTTGCTGTAGGAGAAACCCTTTAAGCCCATTCAGACTCTTCTCACCTGACTTACATCAGCCAAAATATCCTTTCAGTTGGTACCGCGTGTTATTTGCTCTCTAGCTCTTTGCTAAGGTCCTTGTAGGGTGCTGAAGGACACCTAGACTTTACAAAAGTCTAGTCTTCCCAGAACATGGTGCAGAAATGCTTTGAAATTGGTTTTTTCTAGTCTCCTGTTTAAAACTAATCTCAAACTTCTCAGCATCTAGATGAAACATTGCCTTGTTGTTTTTTTAGCATTTCATGTAGAAAATAGTGTTATAAAGCCATTATATTTGTGAAAGCTTGACTGCCCAGGTGACCTGGAAGGCCAGTGGCCAGTTGGAAATTCAGTGTAGGCAACACTTAAAATTTTCTCCTGTAGGTAACAGTTTCAGTAGTTGCTTGTTTGTTCTTAAAATCATATGAGATTGAGTATAAATAGACTCCAAGGCTGCTTTCTTCAGAGTTCCCATACCTCTTAATAGAAACAAGGTGTTCTGTGTAATTTTAAGATTCATTTTTCCTGCTGTCTTTGTCATGTAAGTGTGCAATGTGAAATCACAGAATCGTTGAGGTTGGAAAAGCCCTCTGAGCTCATTCAACACCTCCAGGGATGGGGGCTCCCCCACTGCCGTGGCCAGTCCAGTCCAGGCTCTGATCACCCTTTCCCTGAGGAAGGGCTTCCTAACATCCAACCTAACCTCCCCTGGCAGCTTCACATCCTGGCCTCTTGACCTGGCCCTGGTTGCCTGGGAGAAGAGCCTGACCCCCACCTGACTACAACCTCCCTTCAGGGAGCTAGAGAGAGGGAGAAAGTCCCCCCAAGTCACTTCTCCAGAGTAAACACCCCCAGCTCTCTCAGCCTCTCCTCATCAGGCATTCCCTCCAGTCCTCCCAGTGTTCCCCAATTCAACTGTCTGCCTTTTCTTCCTCTCAGTTCAATGCATTTTCTGATCCTACTGGTCGCTGGAGCAGTCAACAACATTGCGAAAGGACATTGCTGCCTCAAGGTTGTCCAAGGCATCTTAGATGCCCACGTAAGATGTTTCAGGGGAGTCTCCTGGAATGGGGAATGGCAGCATAATTAATCTTTTATTGAGTAATGTCTCACAGATCACAGAACATTCCCAGTTTGGCCTGTAGGAGTTCTCGTCACTAGTGACAGACTAATGAGATAAATAAGGCTGCAAGGAGCATTTTGCTGTCTGTGTTTATATTGTTTTGCAGCCTCCTAATCTGATTGTTCCAGTTGCTTTCAGCTGCTTCCAGTAACTGACTTGAATGCACTGGGTTGCCTCATTTTCTGCTTTCTCTAATTATTTTCTCCTTTTCAGAAGGTTCTTCTGTTTGTAGGCTCAGTTCTTTGGGTCCAGAGGAGAGCAAGAGGCTGGGGAAGGGACTGGAGGGAAAGGCTGATGAGGAGAGGCTGAGGGAGCCAGGGGTGTTCAGCTTGGAGGAGACTCAGGGGGGACCTCCTCCCTCTTTCCAACTTCCTCAGGGGAGGTCATAGTCAGGTGGGGGTTGGGCTCTTCTCCCAGGCAACCAGCACCAAGATGAGAGGGCAGGGCCTGAAGCTGCCAGGGGAGGGTCAGGTTGGATGTTAGGAAGCCCTTCCTCATGGAAAGGGTGCTCAGAGCCTGGACTGGACTGCCCAGGGCAGTGGTGGAGTCTCCATTGCTGGAGGTGTTGAAGGGCAGCCTGGCTGTGGCCCTTAGTGCCCTGGTGTGGCTGATGGGGTGATGTTAGGTCCTGGTCTGGGCTGGCTGAGCTCAGAGGGCTTTTCCTCAATAATTCAGTGATTCTGAGTTGTTAATGCTCAGTCAGACCGGAGCATTCAGTGTTCTGATTCTCAATAACAACAAGCCTGTGCTATGTGTCTAACTAGCTCACTCAGTGATGCATTGTGGCTCCATCATCTAATGTAATCCAGAAACCTTTAATCTATTTAGCTGTTGTACTGCTGGCCAGTAACAGATACCCTTGGTTTGTCTTTCCTCCATCTCTGCCTCTCTGCGTGGTCTCCTGACTGAACTGCAATGCTGAGGCTGCGAATGTTTTTAGTCCTTGCATTCCTGTCCCTCTCCTGGTGTAGAGGACAGAAACAGGAACACAAGCCTTGGAGTTCTTGTGAAAAAGAAACCCCCACTGTTATAGAAATAAAGTGAATTGAAGGTCGTTTCCCAGGATGTCGAGGAAAGGTTGGTTTTTTCTCTAGGTCTGTCTCACGTCTGTCCAATCCACGCCTGATGCTTCTGCCCTTGTGTGCTGGCACAGAGAGGGTGACACAAGGCTTTGGCAGGTGGGGCTGACACGGTTTCTTCACTTGCTTTGTTCTTGCTCCCTGGGCCAGATGAGGATGGCAGCAAGGCCGTGAGCTCTGTGCTGAGTTCAGAGACAGCTATGAGAAAGCACAACCACATCCTTGAAGGGAGGACATGAGAACAAGAACATCTTCACAGTGAGGGTGACGGAGCCCTGGAAGAGGCTGCCTGGGTGGAGTCTCCTTCTCTGGAGACATTTAAAACCTGCCTGGCCATGTTCCCGTGTGACTGGATCTAGGGGAGCCTGCTGTGGCCAGGGGATTGGATTAGCTGATCTTTCAAGGTCCCTCCCAATCCCTTTTTGTTCTGTGATTCTTGTCACCCTTTAGATTCAGCAGCTTTTTCTACTCCAAAATGAAAGACTCTCCTGAGATTTTTTTTTCTTGCCTTCATCAACCAAAGAAAGAAGATAAAATACTCTTGGCTAATAACCTCTTCTAATGGAGGCTTAGTAAATGGTCTGGAGCAGTGTAGTGTTTTACTTAATTTCTGCCTTCAGCGTCTAACAGGTTGTCATTTAACCGCTGGACACGAAAAAATGACTAAATTTTCCCTAATGCTCTGTCTTTTATAGGAGTGATTCTTGATAAAGTAATGTTCTCTTGCTGCAGCTGTTTTTCTCTGGCCTGTTAAGTGCTAAAAGGAAAAATGGGACAATCACACTAATGTTAGCAAGGAGAAATCAGCCTCTAAACAGCTTTAGGGTAACCGGTCAGTTGGACTGCAGATGAGTTGGGTGAGAACTTGACAAATTCAAGTGCCTGAAGCTTGCCTTGCACACCTAGTGCTAGCCCACAGTGACTGGGCACAGTGTGAATCCACTAGCCCCTTTTCAACAGAGCTGTATCCTCAGTGTTGGGACAAAACCAAAGATTAATCCCAACAGTGTTTAATGTTGGGTGCCACAGTATCAGAAGGACATTGAGGGGCTGGAGTAGGGCCAGAGAAGGGCAATGAGGCTGAGGAGAGGGTTGGAGAACAGGCCCCATAGACAGCAGCTGAGGGAGCGGGGGCTCTTTAGTCTAAAGAGGAGGCTGAGGGGAGACCACCTTGCTCTCTACAGCTACCTGAAAGGAGGTTGTAGCAAGGCTGGGGCTGGTTTCTTCTCCCAAATTACTGACGATAGGAAGAGGAGAAATGGCCTCAAGGTGCTTATATCTTAGGGAGACGTTCTTTGCTGAGACAGTGGTTGGGCACTGGAACAGGCTGCCCAGGGAGCTGGTGGAGTCAACATCCCTAAAGGGGTTTAAAAACCAAGTAGCTCGAGCCCTTGAGGCCACGGTCTAGGGGGTTGGGGAGCTGTTGGGCTGAGGGCTGTACTTGATGATCCTGAAGGTTCTTTCCAGCCATGATGATTCTATGATTCTCTAATATTAGTTAGCGTTATCAGATCCTTCTATTTGTGGTTTCTTCTTTTGGCAGGGCTTTCTCTTTAGAAGAGCTTAAAAAAAGCTTCCAACCCCAATGTTCTGTGAAGGACAAAAACTCCTGTCATGGGCTCAACACTCCCTTTGGCGATTATTCCCTGAATAGTCCCCATAACAGGGCCCTGGGTTAAAAAAGCACTTAAATATTATTTATGTGCTTAAATACTTTCCAAAACCAAAATGCTCATCATGAGCATCTGAACTGAGAAGATAATATTTGCTTTGCTCACGCGCTGTCAGCACTTCATCAGCGCCCTGCCTCTGAGGGGTGTTGCTGGATGCAGAGGGTAGGTGCTGCTGGCTGGGGGAAGGTGCAGCTTGGCAACTGCCTCGTTGGACTCGATCGTATCACAGATACTGCTTGGTGTTAACTTGAATGACTGCAGACTTAGTAGCTTTGCCCTCTGCTTGTCATTGGGACTTCAGGTTCAGCAGCGATTGAGTCACCTGGCTGATCCTGCTGGGCTGCAGGGCGAGAGACAGGGCTGTCATCTCTGTGCTGGCAACACTAAAGCACAGACCAAGGGTTATAGACTTCACAAGTGTTATATGCACCCAGTGAAGTTTTATAGGTGCTGAACACAACGCCTGACAAAATGAAAATGCTCCAATGCTGGAAGGCAGTTGCAAAAATTCAGCCAGTGTCATTTTTTCACTAGGGAGTGAGACCTTCAAATGTGGACAGATCAGCTAGAACCTGTTTATGACTGATGGCACTGGACAGGTGATTGCATATCTGTTACTGTATGTCTTTGGTCTTTTGGCTTCCTGAAAAGATGGAGAGATGCTGGAGTCCTTGTATCATTTGAGGCCTCAACTTGAGTATTGGGCCCTGGACTTCAAGAAAGAGATGGAGGGGCTGGAGCAGGTCCAAAGGAGCAGTGAGGCTGGGGAAGGGACTGGAAGGAAAGGCTGATGAGGAGAAGCTGAGGGTGTTTAGCTTGGAGACTTGGGGGGAACCTCATCCCTCTCTACAACTCCCTGAAGAGAGGTTGTAGGCGGGTGGAAGTCAGTTTCTTCTCCCAGGCAACCAGCACCAGGACAAGAGGACAGGGCCTGAAGCTTCCAGGCAGGTTTAGGTTGGGTGTTAGGCAGCCTTTCCTCATGGAAAGGGTACTCAGAGCCTGGACTGGACCGCTCAGGGCAGCGGTGGAGTCCCCATCCCTGGAGATGCTGAAAGACAGCCTGGCTGCAGCTGTTAGTGCCCTGGCCTGGTTGTTGTGGTGATGTTAGGTTCTGGGCTGGGCTGGATGAGCTCAGAGGGCTTTCCCAGCCTCAGTCATTCTGTGATCGCCAGCCACTTTCAGGGGCTCTTGCCATATGCAAGCACATCCATTAGACAGGTCCTCTGCAGGTGGAGCGGCTATTTTCCCTTCTTTTTCTTCATTCTTTCTTGTTGTGCCCTCTGTAGAGAGAAGTAGGTGGTTCCCAGAAATGTAAGATGTCATCTGGGATGGGGCTGATTGACTGGAGCCTTTCAGTCAGCGGCTGTCATTCGCTTCTGCAGAACATGATCTCATTTTTCTCAGTGCAGAGTCATTGACATGTGCCACAGGTTTCTTGTCTATCCCAGCTCTGCTGGGTTCGTACTGTTTCTGAACTGCAAATAAATACCAGGCACGGAACACAGTCTCCGTGCACATAATTGACCTCTGTCTGGTGTTAATTAAAACTGGGGAGTGAGCTGTTGAACAACTGTAGAGTATAGAACTCTCATTAATCTGTTTAGACTACTAGCCTGACTTCTATGCCCGTAAGAGAGCAGCGACGATTACACCTCTGCGTCGCTGCTGGTAACTTCTATGCGACTACAGGGACTTCTGCGGTAGAAGTTGCAATAATTGCATGTGCTTCAACAACGGTGTTTTTTGGTGTTTTGCCCTGTTGAAGGGCAGCCTGGCTGTGGCCCTTAGTGCCCTGGTGTGGCCGATGTGGTGATGGTTAGATCCTGGGCTGGGCTGGATGAGCTCAGAGGGCTTTTCCAGCCCCAATAATTCTGAACCTGCTGCACTGTCCCTGTCTCGGAAGGAATAAGCCTGCTCTTGCTGCTTGTTAGTGAGTGAAAATCATGCACCACGTGAAATCTTGTGCCACGTGCTGGTGTGTGTGCTGAGCCTGGTGATGACTAATGACTAGAGGATGGTTCAGATTTGGGTATTTTTAAACTTATCTTTAGATTATAGCTCTGCTTCACTGCCAGGGGCTGCTCGGGGTGTTGTGGAGTCTCCTTCTCTGGAGACATTTAAAGAGACGTTTAAAACCTGCTTAGACCTGTTCCTGTGCTACTGGATCTAGGGGATCCTGCTGTGACAGGGGATTGGACTGGATGATCTTTTGAGGTCCCTTTCAATCCCTAATGTTCTGTAATTCAGGCTGAGAGCACAGAGCAGCTGGCTGATGCTGGAAAGAAGAGCTCTAATTTTTTCTGCACAGGCTCCCTGTATCCTCTGAGATAATTTAATGCACTCAAAGGGCAGAAAAAAGACTTCTATTTTCATCTTGGGTCAGTTTTAATTAAAAAATTGGCTTAATAGGAAGAGAGGAGAGGATGGGCAGTGCCCTTTCAGTCTCTCATGGCATCTGCAGAGGGTTATGCTTCTAGAGAAGTAAAGATGATCTTTAAAGGTCTTTTCCAGTCTAAATGGTTCTGTGATTCTCACAGTGGGGAAGCACATGCAGACAGTAGAGCAAAGGAAGGAGGTTGTTTTAGATTTCAAAATCAGTTTTCCAGCTGTTGTGGTGTTTAAAGCAGGTTAGCCTGAAATTCGGAGCTCCTGTGTCGTGATAAAATTACATGGCCACATACTGTGCGTTCTGAGGGCATTTCCCTACTGACTCCTTATCCTATTACTGTGCACAATTTGCAGGAAGAAGAGAGGTGCTGCTTAAATAGAGAGGTTTTGCTTGATAAAGAAAATATAGCAGGATGTAATATCTAATGGTTCCTTCCTTCTTGCTGCTGTGGACACTGCCAGCATCAGCCAGAGAGATTCCGGCACAACTGCCCCACAGAATCATTCACAGAATCATTCAGGTTGGAAAAGACCCCTGGGATCATCAAGTCGAACCATCAACCCTACTCTACGAGATCATCCCTAAACTAGATCCCCCAACACCACATCTTAGCATCTTTCTCCATCCCTGGATGAGTTCGCTTCACCACCACCCTGGGCAGCCCATCCCAGGGCTTGACCAGTCTCTCTAGGAAGAATTTCTTCCTGATGTCCAGTCTAACCCTCCCCTGTTGGAGCCTGAAGCCCTTTCCTCTGCTTCTGTTGCTAATGACAGCCTCTCCACAGTCTGCTGGGTGAATTGTCAGGACTGGCATGCAGGAGATTGTCAGGGGCTGATGCAAAACCATGGGGGAAGCATTTAGTGCTTCCTTCTGCTAAGCTGCAGCTCTTGGTGCCAGACACTCCGTGGGCTCCTCGCTGGGATCCTGCAGTGCCTCCATGGATGCTGCTGCTGCTGCTGCTATTGGAATCGGGCAGCAGGTGGTGGCTTAAAGGATTCATCTGCCAAGAAGAAAAAAGATGTTTATTTCTCTTATCCTCTTGCTTTCTGGCTGGTGAGGAGAGATGATGTGCAGGTGCTAAAGCCCCTACTGTTGCCCAGGGGGCTCTGTTAGTGCTGCCACTGTCTTTCTGCTGCTTGTACAGCAGAGTCTTGTGCTTTGCTAGGAGACTGTCTAACATGTTTTTGAGAGTGGAGAGCTGACAGTGTGTTGGAGTTGACTAAGAGGCAAGAGATGGTAGCCTCCTCTTGGTTCTCTTTGGTTTTTTTGGCCATGGTTTCTTTCCCCCATATGTTCCCTCTGTTTCCTTGGGGATTTTTTTGTTGTCACTAGACTGCCTCACACTGTCCCCAGCCAAATCCATGTTCTCTTCAGATTTATTCTTCCAAATGCAGTCATGCAACTGAGAGCTGTCTTTATATTTTTCGCAGAATCACGGAACATTAGGCATTGGAAGGGACCTTGAAAGATCATCCAGTCCAATCCTTCTCTCCTTTCCATCTGAGCTAATTGCTAAATGTCAGTATCAACACTGCTTGTAGTTTAAACTACACTCTAGATTTTTCACTCTCCTTTCAATTACAGTTGCCAAAATGTTCTTAAAGCTGCCTCTCCTTCCCTTATTCCTCCACTTAATGGTTAAATGTCTGAATTCTGCTTTATCACAGCATCTCCAACCAACTAATAAGACTTTTTAAGACCAGCTGCCCAATTATTGTGGCTAGTGATAGCTCTAATTATGTTTTGTGGTCACAGCTCTGTAATTAGCTTTCCAGTTTCATGGTATGAGTTTATCACCATAGAAATGAGGAAATACTTCCCATGTGTAGGGTGTCGAGACTTTGATAAGAGTAGAGTTTTATTAAGTATTTGGATGTGGCAATTCCTGTCCTGGTTTTGTAGCTGGTGCAGATATTTGTCTCCCAGAGTCGCATGCTCTCTGTTTGTGGTGGCGAGTTCTCCAGCACACTTCTGCAACCTGTTTTAATTGCTAGTGAACATTTTGGATTGGGATTTTAAGCTTTGCATGTACTGGGGTCCTGGTGGCTAGCAAGGTGACCGTGAGCCAGTAATGTACCCTTCTGGTCAAGAAGGCTAACAGCATCCTGGGGTGGATCAGAATGGAGGTGGTTAGTAGATCAACAGAAGTTCTCTTCCCCCTCTCCTCTGCCCTGGTGAGAGTGCTGCAGCTTTAGCCCTGCTGTGAAGGATGTCATTGCCTTGATTGAACAATATTGTACCCGTGGATGTCCTGGTTCTCAGCTAGACTCCCCAGGGTAGCTGTTCTGGAGCTGGGAGTGCTGTGTGTGTGCTGGTAGCAGATGTACTTCACAGCTACAAGGGTTCCCAGAATGATGCCGGTAACATTGATTCACCAAACTATCAATAACCTTTTTGGAAGCAGATTTGCTGTAACTTAAAAGAAGCAACATGCATTCCTGCGTGTTCTGGTGAGAAGGATGTGATGACAACTACCTTGTGTGACTTGACTGGTTTGCTCATGCCTGTCCTGCTTGTGACTTAACTGGGAGATGGTGATTCAGCCAGTTCCACATGACCATTAATTACAGCTTTGGAGTCCTGCCTGCTGTTGTATGAGCCAACTGAAAGATGAACAGCTGCATGACTCTCTCGTTGAGATTACTCTTGCGTCGAGCCTAACATAGAAGCAAAATGATTACGTTTTAACTACGGTAGCAGATAAACTGTTAGTGTTTAAAAAGAAAGTGCCTAAACTTTGAGTCTAAGTGGCCTTAACTTCACTTGACACATCCATCTGGGTAGACTGAAATCTCAGCTGTGGCTTTCACTACCATTCTTCACACCACTCAGTCTTCAAGGGCTTCTGGCAAGTTCGGGAACAAAGATGTCCATGGGACAGCGATGTGCCCTTGTGGCCAGAAGGCCAGTGGTATCCTGGGGTGCATTAAGAGGAGTGTGTCCAGCAGTATGAGAGTCATCTCCTCCCCTGCTACTCTGCCCTAATGAGACCTCACCTGGAGTACTCTGTCCAGTTCTGGGCTCCCCAGTTAAAAGAGAGACAGAGATCGACTCGAGAGAGTCCAGTGGAGGGACTGGGGTAGCTGCCTTATGAGGACAGGCTGGGAGACCTGGGGCTTTTTAGTCTGGAGGGAAGAAGGCTGAAAGGAGATCTAATTCATGGCTATAAATCGATGAGAGTTGGAGGTCAAGAAGGCATCATCTCTGTGGCTCTGCACTGGACTCTCTCCAGCAGCTCTGTGCCTTTCTGGAACTGAGGGGCCCTGAACGGAACACAATATTTGATGTGGTCTCCCCAGTGCAGAGTAGAGGGGGAGGACAACCTCTCTGGATCTGCTAACCAACCCCCTTCTGATCCACCCCACGATGCCATTGGCCTTCTTGGCCACAAGGAGAGCAGAATGATTCCAATGAGTTTCCCCCGCTACCCTTCCTTTAAACGTACCTGCAGTTCCTCAATCATTGTGTTGTTTTAAAACAATGCGTAATTCCTGCGCCGCGGGCTGTGTGTTCTCTCCAGTATGTTCTGTGACACCTTAATTTAAAAACTGTCTGAGTGTAATTATTACAGGTGCTGAAAGCAGATCCCTTGTAAAACTGAGAACAGACACAAGTTAAGTGCTGCTATTGCCTTTTCCATTTGGGCGAAGCTTCGCCGTGTGCGTCGCTCCTGGGGGAGCTCGCTAAATGGAGTGAAATTTTCGCTTCAGTCATTGTGATAGACAGTTCCTCAGATACTTCTTGGTCTACAATGTCTTTTGTTTTACCTGCCCGAGCTGCTGCACTGCTTGAAAGAGTGGATTTCGTTTGAACTCTGCAACAGCAGAATCATACTTGAGGTCAAACCGCCTCCTGACGAAATGGTTCTTCGCTCAAAACCTGCTCTCAGTAATGAATTTCCTTTCTCCTGAAGGGCTTTAAACAAAGGCTCTAACAACCCTCTGTGCCCTGAAGGTTGAGAAATCTCCCTACCCAGCTTCTGTAGAAATGGCCTCAATTCCAAAGGTGATTCTGTCTTGACAAGAGGAACATTTGTCTGTCCTCCTTGGTCAATCAAATCATCAAATTGGATGGTTGCAGGCGAGTTCTGCGTTTCCTTTTGGAAGTTAAATGAGTTTCTTGTTGCTTTTGGAAGAGATGCTGCCGGTGACAGCATTTATTACCTTCGTTCTTTTGAAGTGGGTGCGTATCCTCTGTAAAGTGGGCTCCCTCTAACTACCTTTGTGCGCTGTAATAGCTCAGACAAAGGGCCGTTGTGGAGGTGCAGTCCCATTGTGTGAAGAAAGCACTTTCCAGAGACAATATTATCATCTCCTTCTAAAGGGAAAGCTCTTAAAAATTCAATGGGAAACCTCCATGAGCGGTTATTTCACAACCATTCTTTTAACTGAGCGGGAAGAACTTCTCTTCTGTGGAAAGGCTCCAAAGATCTTACAAAAGGAATGAAATTTGTATGAAACTCTTTAAGCCTTGATTAATGCTGTTATCCCAGCGGAGCCTCATTGTCTTTGGGAGAGTTATTCATATTTATGTTGTGATGATAGGATAACCCCTTCAGAAATCTTTCCTTTCTGTGAAATGCAATTAGTTACCTCCTTGTTAAATTCTGCGGGGCTTCTCCCTAAGGTGTGGGGGAGGGAGAGGACATTAGTAACTTGATCTCAAATTTGCTGTATTAAGATATGAGGCTCAGGAGACTATCAAAGAAATGATGCTCAGGAGACTATCCAAGGGACGTGTTCTGCATGTCGTCTTTGCCTTGGAAAAGGACCTTTCTGCTGCATGGTTGTGACCTGTCAGATACCTTCGTTGCTCACCGAAACATTATGGCTTGAAGGGACTGCCAGGATCACAAAGTCCAGCCCTCAAACCAACATCTCCCCAACCCCTAGACTGTGGCCTCAAGCACTTTTGTCTACCCATCTTCCAAACACCTCCAGGGAGGACTCCACTACTTTCCTGAGCAGCCTGTTCCAGCGCCCAACCACTCTCTCAGGAAATATCTTCCTGAGATCCAATCTAAACCTCCCCTGATGCAACTTGGGGCCACTTCCTCAACAGGGAGATGCTCTCATCCCTTCTTCATCTCTGTGGCTCTGAACTGAGCTCTCTGCAGCAGCTCTGTGCCCTTCTGGAGCTGAGGGGCCCAGAACTGGACACAAGGTTTGAGATGTGGTCTCACCAGGGCAGAGCAGAGGAGGAGAAAGAAGCTGCCAGCAGTGGGATAGCAAGAGCATTGCATAGAGGTTCAAGTGGCTACCAAGTGCGTGCCAGTCAAAGGGAAGTCTGTCCAGCTTTCTTCTGATACAGTGGTCAGACACTTCAGTCTCTAGACAGAACAAATGCACTTTGATAGCAGTGAGCAGGGGAGGTTTCTTTTCTTGAGTGCAGTTGTTAGAGAACCCGACATTCTAATTAGGGTGAGATGATTAATGAAATTATTTTCTAGTTAATTTATGACAAAAGAGAATAGCTTCATCTTTTGTCTGTCCTGATCCCAAGAAATCTCAGGTTCTGTATTGATTTTGGTGCCATCACTGCTGCTTTCACTGACCATCTGTGGCTTGGAAAGCACTGCTTGGAGCAAACATTAAGAATTTCAACTTCCCTTACACAGGAAGAAGGGTATCCTGGCAGCAGTGGGTAAAAAGCACCTGCTTTCCCAAGGCTTAATGGATTTTCAGGGTTTTGGAGTTGCTCCAGTATGGGTTGAGTTAACCATCAGTGAAGTCTCAGCCAGTTCATTTTCTGCAGGTGCAGCCAAGAAGCAGGTGCTTGCCTCTCGGCAGCTGCTACATGCACGGAACCGCAGAACATTAGTGATTGGAAGGGACCTCGCAAGATCATCCAGTCCAATCCCCCTGCCAGAGCAGGGTCCCCTAGATCCAGTTGAGAACTTTGACAGAGCTAATTTTGCATTATCCAAGTGGCTGAGCACCTTCACCACGTTTATCCCACGCTCCGTACAGGAAGGGTTTTGCATGTCTCACGAGCTCGAATTAGAATAGCAGGGTAAGAGAAACCCAAATGCAGTCTCCTGTTGGCCTTTCCAGTGTGTGTACGTGTTCGGCTGGGAAAAGCAATCAGGACTGACACAGATCTCTTGGTTTGTCATGTGGCTGTCCTGAGTCACGGTAGCGCTGTAGGTGCTACCGTACCTTGTCTTCACCTTCTAATCCCAGAATAAGAACTGCCATATGTTGTTCTTCCTTTAAATACCAACCATTTGGAAATGTGAGGTGTGATTCTCTCCCTGTGCTGGGCACTGGGGAGGCCTCCCCTCCAGTAGCAGGGGCAGTACTGGGCTCCTTACTTGAAGAAAGAGATGGAGGGGCTGGAGCAGGTCCAGAGGAGCAATGAAACTGGGGAAGGGACTGGAGGGAAAGGCTGATGGGGAGAGGCTGAGGGAGCTGGAGGTGTTTAGCCTGGAGAAGAGGAGACTCGACTTGGTGGAGGTCTTCTCCCTCTCTCCAACTCCCTGAAGGGAGGTTGTAGTCAGCTGGGGGTCAGATGCTTTTCCCAGGCAACCAGTGCCAGGACGAGCGGGCAGGGCCTGAAGCTGCCAGAGGAGGGTTAGGTTGGATGCTAGGAAGCCCCTCCTCCTGGAAAGGGTGATCAGTGCTTGGACTGGACTGCCCAGGGCACTGGTGGAGTCCCCATGCCTGGAGGTGTTGAAGACCAGACTGTGAGAGTATCCTGCTTCCAACAGAGATCAGTGCTGGATGACTCGCAAAGGGTTTATGAACTGGACCAGTAGATAACACAAGCTCATTGGCAGATTCCTCTGGTCCCACATAGGCTCAAGCTTCAAGTTTATTTCCGTTCCTTAAATGCTGTCGTCTCTGCTCTAGTATCTGGAGAAGGAATGTATCCCTAAAAACCTACCAAAGCTAATTGATTTATTGCATAGGAATGGAGGAGAGGTTGGTTTTCCTGGGATGAGAATTAACTAGTACTTTGAATCCTTTGTTAATGTTCTCTTTCAAACTTTTCTAAAGCAATGCCGCAGTTAGTGACACGCATCGACGCCACAGCAGCTTCTCTTTCCTGATGCAACAGTTGTTTTTCCTTCATTACTTTTTGTAAAGAATTTTGGAAACCAACAATTAAACTCATTAGCCTCATTCTAAACAAGGCAGATAAATGGATGCTGCTGCTGGTGAGCGTGCCTGTAGGAAATGAGTGATAGATGGAGCTGAGAAGAGGTCTTGGTTGAGATATTACAGAGTAATTAGGCTACTTGAAAAATAATTTACTCAGTGTTATTGATGGGAAATTGGAAGCTTCCATGCTCCTAATCCGTGGTATGACACACTCAGACGTGTTGACTGTGAGGTTTTGCTGCTGCTTCATGGTGAGGGTGCCAGAGCCCTGGAAGGGGCTGCCCTGGGGCAGTTGTGGAGTCTCCTTCTCTGGAGATGTTTACAACCCACCTGGGCATGTTCCTGTGTGACTGGATCTAGGGGATCCTGCTGTGTCAGGGGGATTGGACTAGATGATTCCTTCCAATCCCTAATGTCTGTGATTCTGAGTGTTTTGTCGAACCATCTATGGTTAAACTGGGCAGTAATGGACTTAATGACAACCACAGAAAGAGATGACCTATTGCAGATAAAGGACAGATAGAACAAGCAGAATAATTGAACAGTCTGGCTCTTCTGTCTCTTTCAAAATGAGCAGAAAGGGACCTGTGCAGTGACTAATGTTAAAGGGATGTGTTAAAATAGATAAATATTAGGGGGGAAAAGCTTTCCTGGGGAATGCAAATCTGTCTTTGCTGGATTTTAATGGCTTTGGATGGGCCCAAAGGAGAGTGTTCTCATGTTATCATAGTCCTTCATCCTTTTAAAACATAACACAACAACACTTCTGGGAAGTGTTGAGTCCTGTCTAGTCACAGAGTCAACACACAGTAAACAGGAGTGAGAAAGGAATCTGCCAGATGTTTGGCCAGGGGAGCCGATTGTTGACAAGGAGGCAAAAACGTTTTGTGAAGGCAGAATAGCAGAGACTATTGCAGTAAAGAGGGGTAGGGAATGGGCAGCAGTAGGTTTCATTGAGGAGGCTGATGGGGTTGTAGCCTTCATGAGGGTGCTTGCATGTGGAATAGGCATCCCTATATCACATCCTGCAAGTGTGTGTCTCTAGGTCTTGCAACCATCTGCACTGGCCTTAGAATCATAGAATGTCTGGACTTGATGACGCTGGAGATCCTTTCCAGCCCTCATCCCAACAGCTCCCTAACCCCTAGACCATGGCCTCAAGGGCTGGAGCTACTCTGTTTTTAAACACCTCCAGGGATGAGCCCACCACCTCCCTGGGCAGCCTGTTCCAGTGCCCAGCCACTTTCTCAAGAAAGAACTTCTTCCTAAGATCCAATCTAAACCTGGTGAGAGGTGCCGCTGCCCATGGCAGAGGGTTGAGACTGGATGAGCTCTGAGGTCCCTTTCAACAGAAACCATTCTGTCAGTTTATGAAATTAAGAAAATCTCTTCAGACACACATTGAGAACTAACCCACCAAGCTGTTTATGAAAGGTTACCATGAATTTATGGACCTTTGTTGGACCTGTTTTGGACTTCTTGGGCCTTTGGACTCAAGCAGTTCTCTTCCCTTTCTCCCAGTCTGAAAAACTGGAATTTCTGCACAGTGAGGTCAGAACTCTAAGTGTAAAAGCTAGAAATATTTTTCTATTAGTTTTTAATTATTTTTTTCAATCAGTTATTAGGGTTTTTAGTGGATTTTCACACCTTTCTGTGTATGGGGAAAGAAATCAGGATGTTCCTAACTTGCAAGTTACAGAGAGTCTGTTTGCCTGTGATTAAAATGGCATCAGCTAATGAGTAATCAGTGTGCACTGCAGGATGCTCCGAGTCACTGCATCCTTGATTTGAAGAGGTTATAGCTGACGAGGAAAGGCCAGATGCCAGCAGATCTTTAAACTCTGGCTCCTGAATCCCCTTTGCTGTCCTTCCTCTGCTCTGGGCACGTAAAGCCCCTGCTCTGCGGACCTCCCCACAGCTCCTAGTCCCACTGGCACTGGGAATGCCACTGGATGGCAGCATTTTCCCGTGGAAGCCTGCAGAGAGGCAGGGCAGAGGCTCATAAAAGGGGAAAAATGGCTTAAGGAAAAAAGCTGAAGCTGGGAAGAAGAGCCCACGTTGGAGGTGGCCACTTTGAAGCCCAGCGTGCAGTTCTGCTGTGGTGTAACTTATGTAAATCCCCTCTGCAGCATTTGCTCTCCTCTTTTAATTCTCGTGCAGATAGGAGAAGGAAATTGAAATGAGGAAATCAAAGACGGGGGCTGACTATGTTTTTTTTGGTGTTTTCAGTGCTTTTCTAATTAAGGGATCTGTTCTGAAGTTGCAAGCTGGCTGGTGCCTGCGAGGATGAGCCGTGGTTATGGGTTCTCCCCACTTTCTTTCTTCATCACTAAACCCACTACTTTTTCATCTGTTTCGACTTACGATCCAGAAAGTAAAAGTTGAGTTGTTGCCCAGGGACTTCCAAACACAAGCAACTGAGCTCATTCCCATCATCTTGGGTTTATCAGGTGAAAGACTCGATCCCTTCTCTTGCCTCCTTGGCACAGAGTGCACTGTGACCCTCTCTGCTCTTCAGAGGCAAACATCCGCACCCTGTCCTGCTTCCAGCACTCCCTTTCATACAGTGCAGGCTGTTGCCTAAGGTGACTGAAACACTAGGAAATGGGGTCAAGGGGAGGTTCAGATTGGATCTTAGCAAAGCTCTTCCTGGAAAGAGTGGGGAGCCTGAAGAGGAGGAGGCTGTGGGGGGACCTTATAGTGACTTTCTAGTACCTGATGGGGGCTACAAGAAGGCTGGGGAAGACTGTTCCAAAGGCAAGAAACGACTGGAAGTGGGGTCAAGGTTTGAAACTGGGAAAAGGCAGAGTGAGGCTGGACAGGAGGAAAGAGGTCTTGAATTTGAGAGTGCGGGATCCCTGGAACAGGCTGCCCAGAGAAGGGGTGGAGGCCTCATCTCTGGAGCCATTCAAGGTCAGGCTGGATGGAGCTCTGAGCATCTGGTCTGGTGAGTGATGGCCCTGCTTGGTGCAGAGGTGCTGGACTGGATGAGCTTTGGAGGTCCCTTCCAGAGGTGAGTGGTTGGTGCTGGGTGGCCTCAGAGCACACTGGTGCGATGCCTTGGCAGGTGTAGGTCTGTGGAACTGAGTGCTGTGTGACTGTGACCCTGGTTGTTACCCAGGTAATGATGTCCCCTGTTAGGAGGCAGTGTGTGGTAGCTCCCTTGCTTTATCTGGCTTTATCTGGCTTCTCAGCCAACGCGTGGGTGTCATGGTATTGAGGCAGAGACTGATGAAGCACTTGCAGTTGGTTTATTGATGCCTGCTCCTTGCATTTTGTTTTCCTCAGGTGTGCGTGAGAGAGAAGCAGGAGAGGCAAACAGTGTTAAATGGTAGAAAACTGTCAGCAAGCAGGTGGCTGGGGATCGCCATGCCTGCACTACTCACTTGCTTTGTGTGTGTTGAATTGTCTGCCTCTAAGCATGCAGACATCCTAAAGGGTTTCCAGGGTACAAATCCTTTCCTTTTCACTGATTTGAATGGCTCTCCACTCCTCTTTTAACAGACAGTTATGCTAAGAACCATCCTAACGTGCACACACTGCAACCAGGGGTCACGTCATTGTTGGCAGAATAAGGACAAGAGCTGTAGAGCCTGGACAGGGAGGCAATGTCACTGAATTTACATCTTGTTTCCCCTCAACTCTGCTGTTTTATTAGGGGTTTTTAACAAAAAGAAAGAACAAAACCCCCTCAAGCTCCAAACCAACGTAAAAAAGAACAACCCCCCTCCCAAGCTCTAAACCAACAACAAAAAAAAGAACAACCCCCCATCCCAAGCTCCAAACCAACAAAAAGAGAAAAGAACACACCCCCTCAAGCTCTAAACCAACAAGAAAAATCTGGTGGTTTGTTGTTTTGGGGTTTTTTAATAGCACCTGACTCATGACTTTGAAGCAAGGTAAATGCCACCGGAGCAGGGAGGAGCTTCTCTCACAGCATCCACGTCCCTGAAGTACAGGTGTCCTTGTCTGTCAAGGATGCTGCTGTCTCCTTGCAGCCACCTTGAGCCCAAAGGCAGAGCCTGGCAGCTCCCGGGAGCAGGCTCCGTGTGCGGCAGAGGTGATGCTGTAGAAGCGAAGCCTCGTGTTCCGGCTCTGATTGCTAGGTGGTGCTCTCTGCATCTCGCACAGGCTCTTCCAGCCTTTTGGAAAGCATCAACTGGGTCAGAACGGCTGAAGTGCTGCAGTGACAGCTGACCTGTGCCCTTCTGCCCCAGGGAGAGGTCTGTGGGGTCCTTTTGCAGTGCAGCTGCAGCCTGAGCCCAGGAGGAAATCGCTAAGAGCACAAATGTGGCACCAGGCCCAGGTTCTGGGACTGACCTTCTACCTCTGCTTGCTGCCTTGGCAAGACCTGCTGGTGACTGATTTGCCTGACTGCCGGCCTCCCTCCTGTGATCACCCTGTGTGAAAACAGTGATGCTTTCCCAGTCCTGAGTGCCACCTGAGACAGTGAAATGCTCCTGTGCGGCTCTTCAGAAGCTATCCTAGAGGTAACAGTCATAGGATGAAACAACTCTTATAGAATCATGAAATGGAATCACAAAATGTTTCGGGTTGGCAGAGAGCTCAGAGCTCACCTAGTTCCAACCCCCTGCTCTGGGCAGTGACACCTCTTATCAGACCAGGGTTCCCATGGCCCCATCCAACCTGGCCTTGGACACTTCCAGAGATGGAGCCACCACAGTCTTCCTGGGCAGCCTGTTCCAGGGCCTCAGCACCCTCAGAGTGAGGAGTTAGCTAGAGCTGTCAGTGCCTAGTGACGGATAAATTACCTGTTTTTTCCAGTGATGTCTTAGCAGCAGAAAGACAGGGGATAGTTAAAAGCAGATTTAACCCCAGAGGGATGGTTCATTTGCTCTAACTACTGCTTGCCTGCAGCTCTGTTCTTCTTTCAGCATTCCTCCTTCTCTTTGCTCACAGAAAACTAGAATTTGGAAGGGACCACAATGTCATTCAGTCCAGTCCCCCTGCCACAGCAGGATCCCCTAGATCTAGTTGCACAGAAACATGTTTGGGGGGGTCTTAAGCCGACACCCATTGTCCCTTGTCCTACCATTGGGTGCCACTGAGCGCAGCCTGCCTCCATCATCCTGACACACGCCCTTTCCAGATTTATCAACGTTCACGGCTTCACCCCTCAGGCTCCATTTTTCCAAGCTGGAGAGCCCCAGCTCCCTCAGCCTTTCCTCATCAGGGAAATGCTCCCCTCCCTTCATCATCTCTGTGGCTCTGCGCTGGACTCTGTCTAGCAGCTCTGTCCTTCTGGAACTGAGGGGCCCAGAACTCCTCTTTCCTCTCAGCCAAGTTACTCTTGCAGTCATGGCCTGCTTAGGGTGAAGATGACGGGCTCACTGGGCTTTGCACACCTTCCAGGAGTGTGGTGGTGATCTTATGCATTTGATGCACCTCCTGATGAGGGTGGGTGTCAGAAGGGTTGAGCAAGACTGTTGTCAGTGGCATCTAATAACAAGACAAGGGGCAGCGGGTGTCAGCTGGAACACAGGAGATTCCACATCACTCTGAGAAGGAACTTCTTCCCAGTGAGGGTGCCAGAGCCCTGGAAGAGGCTGCCCGTGGGGGTTGTTGTGCAGTCTCCTTCTCTGGAGACATTTAAAACCTGCCTGGATATATTCCTGTGCGACTGGATCTAGAGGATCCTGCTCTGGCAGGAGGGATTGGACTAGACGATCTTTGGAGGTTCCTCCTGATCCCTGCTGTTCTGTGATTGCACTGCACCACGGTACACAACTGCATTACACTCCTGGTGCCGTGGCTACTTGCTGTTACTCCCCAGCCTTCTATAGACAGTTTTACCAGCCTCAAATGGCAATGAAATAAAAACCAGGATAAAATGGAACAACATCTAATCCATGCAGGAGGGGTCAAGGGACCCTATATGCTGACTTCAACAACAAATTTATCATCTCCTTTATGTGTGGGTAGGGGAAGGGAGCAATTTCTCCACTGTATTTTAATTAACTGGGTTTCACTGCCTGGTAGTAAAGATAATAAGCACAACATTAGTGCGACTACCGCGCTATCACACGCGTGTCACCGCCTCATATTCGCCGACAATGCAGCTCCGCAGTCGGAACAGGCACGACAAAAGAGCAGCTTGTTTCGTTAATTTACTAGGGCTCGGTGTTTTATTTTGGGAGGCCAGGATGTATTTCTGGGAGACTGATTAAAATAGAAAGCGGTAGACATGGTGGAGAATAATGTTTTTACTGGTGTGGGATTCATTTAACAAAAGTGTTCCTTCAGGAAAACACAACCAAGATGCTAATGTTATAGCTCATTTATCGCCGGCATATTCAGTGACATTTCATAATGTACATCTGTCAGGCAGAGATATAAATGAATGAGGTGAACCATGCAATTTACCCTCAGGAAGTTCCATTAGAGCCCCCAAAGTATAATATTTATGAGGTCAGAATCAATTAATCAGATAGCTGTATTTGCTTTTCAGCTCAGCATGCTCTTCTGCACCAAGCTGTTGCGTTGAGGAGGCCTCTTCTGTTTGGGAAGAGGAGCCAGTTTGTATGTGCTGCGGGTAGTCTGTTGTGTAAATCACTTGCTTTCCTCACGCAGCTTATACTCAATACAAACACAAACTATAAGTTAAGGGAATGCAAAAGAAATCTCGATCGTAATCCCTACCGGAAGATTTGTGTGTCTCTTGCTGCAGCCTTCTCCCCTTCAAAGCTCTGGAACGGGGTTGTGGAGTCTCCTTCTCTGGAGACAATTCAAACCCACCTGGACACGTTCCTGTGCTACTTGATCTAGGGGATCCTGCTGTGGCAGGAGGGGTTGGACTGGATGGTCTTTCGAGGTTCCTTGCAATCCCTAATGTTCTGGGATTCTATGATAATCCCTACCAGAAGATTTGTGTGTCTCCTGCTCACTGCTGCAGTCTACTGCCCTGTACAAATATCTTAACAAAAAAAATGAGAAAACCTGGGGGAAAATGAAGCTTCTCAGCCCAAGATAATTCCAGTAAACAGGAAGTCTGGGAGTGGAGAGGAGGAGAAAGCCTTGGTAGTTCCACAGAGTCACTGAATGTTAGGGGTTGGAAGGAACCTCGAAAAATTATCTGCTCTAACTTCTCTGCGAGAGCAGCATGACCTAGAGCAGATGCCACAGGAAGGCATCCAGGTGGGTTTGGAATGTCTCCAGATAAGGAGATTCCACAACCCCTCTGGGCAGCCTGGGCCAGAGCTCTGTCGCCTTCCTAGTAAGAAAGTGTTTCTTTATGTGGAATCTCTTCTGGGTTATCCTTGCTGCCCCTTTCCCTATCGTTGGGTGCCCCTGAGCAGAGCCTGGCTCCATCCTCCTGACACCCACCCTTTGCATATTGACCAACATTCTTGGGGTCACCCCTCACTCTTCTCCCAGCTGAAGACCCCCAGCTCCCTCAGCCTTTCCCTGTCAGCGAGATGCTCCACTCCCTTCCTCAAGCATCAGAACACACATGGTGTTATTTTTGTTGTAAACTGCAGTTGTTTCCTGGATGATTTCCAGGTGTCACTTAAGCCTGGCACTCTGACACCAGGGGAGGGGCAGGCAGACCCTGGGCTTGGCCAGCTGGTGGCATGGTCTTAGGGCTGAGCTCCTGGCAGGGGCAGGTGCACTGCTGCCCAGGGTAGGGCTTGAGTTCCCATCCCTGGATGAGTTTAAAAGTCACTTAGATGTGGTGTTGGGGGATCTGGTGTAGCTGTGAACTTGTGGAGTAAGGTTGGTTGTTGGACTTGATGATCCCAAGGGTCTTTTCCAACCTGAATGATTCTGTGAAAGCACCAGAGGTGGGTCGTTCTGACTTGCACAGACTGCTTGTTGCTGGGCTGGGTGTCTGCTGCTCAGTGTGTGGACAGTATGGACACCTTCTTCTTAGAAACAGAGTCTGTCTTGTGAAGACAGTTTCCAACTCTTACCCATGATTTAGCTCTAGGGAGGTTTCACTCTGCAAACAGAATGAATATTGATCATATTGGGATTTTTTTAATTCTTTCTGGTGTGGGTTTTTTTTCAGACAACAGATGCGAAAGATAAATCCAGCCTCTAAAATCTGTGTCAGTGTGTTTGCACTGTCATCACTGCTGCCAAGATGTGATCCAGCATTTCTTAGTTCCTCTGAGATGGAGATTATTTAAGAGAGCTCAAAAATAATCTAATTACTTTTTCTCTCCCTAGATTTATTGAGGTTGAAAGCAAATGTGAAATCACTGATAGGTGTTCCTAGCAAAGCACCATAAGCGGGGGTGGTTAGTAGATGGAGTGAGGTTCTCCTCCTCCTCCTCTGTTCTGCCCTGAGGAGACCACATCTGGAAAATTGCATCCACTTCTGTGCTCCTCATTTCCAGAAGGACACAGAATGGTTGGAGAGAGTCCAGTGCAGAGCCACAGACATGATGAAGGGAGGAGAACATCTCCCCAATGAGGAAAGGCTGAGGGAGCTGGGGCTCTTGAGCTGGGAGAAAAGGAGACTGAGGGGTGACCTTGTGAGTGTTGATCAATATGTGAAGGGTGGGTGTGAGGAGGATGGAGCCAGGCTCTGCTCAGGGGCACCCAGTCACAGGACAAGGAGCAACAGGTGTGAGCTGGAGCAGAGGAGGTTCCACATCAGTGTGAGAAGGAACTTCTTGCCAGTGAGGGTGACAGAGCCCTGGCAGGGGCTGCCCAGGGGGCTGTGGAGTCTCCTTCTCTGGAGACATTCAGAACCTGCCTGGCCATGTTTCTGTGTGACTGGATCTAGGGGATCCTGCTGTGGTAGAGGGCCAGAACCATTCTGTGGCCCAGAACCAGACACAATATTCCAGATGTGGTCTTGCTAGGGCAGAATACAGAGGGAGGAGAACCTCTCTTGATCTGCTAACAACTCCCCTTGTGATCCACCCCAGGTGCCATTGGCCTTCTTTGGCACAAGGGCCCACTGCTGGCTCGTGGTCATCTTGCTGTCCACCAGGACCCCAGGTCCCTTTCTCCTACCTGACAGCTGGCTCACCGATTGGTGCAGGATATTTTAAGTGTGATGTGTTGCAAGGGCTGATTTATTCTCAGTTACCTGGCTGTCCCAAGACAGGGTGAACATCACTGTGTTTCTGTGGTCCTGCTTTGCCTTTATTTGGGCTAGTGAGCCTTGCTGATGGCTATCACTGACCAGCTGCAATTCATAGTGTTCTTTCTGTGAGTGATTTTTTTGATACTGAAGCCTTGTGAACAGAGGGCAAATGCTTCAGGAACAAGATAGTCTCCTTCTTTGCATGTGAATGAGTATTTGTATGGGCCCTTGTTCCAGGCATTATGCAAATACACCCTCATGCATGTGAATGGCCGTGGAACAGGGAGCAGAAAGCCAGGATCAAAAGGAGAGGCTGGTTTCATGAAAATGTTTATTTCCCCCTATTTGTCCTGTTTTCTTCATCTTTCCTGTTGGACAAGGGTGGAAAAAATTGCCCACACCAAGTGTGGGAGTGGTTTAGGTGTAGAGCTTTGTGGCGAGATCTGCAAGCAGAAGGAAAGAAGAAAGAATAGCTCATCTGTGTGGAGGAGATGTCGCCCAGCTGAGGTACAATAAGGCCAAGTGCTGGGTCCTGCAGGAACAGTAACCCCAGGCAGCACTGCAGGCTGGGGGATAAGTGACTCAAAAGCTGCCCAGCAGAAAAGGACCTGGGGGTGCTGGTAGACAGCTGGCCTCATATGAGCTAGTAGGGAGCCCAGGTGGCCAAGAAGGCCAACAGCATCCTGGCCTGCCTCAGGAGTGGGGGAATCAGCAGGAGTAGGCAGGTGATGGTGCCCCTGTGCTCTGCACTTGTGAGACTGCACCTTGAGTCCTGCGTCCAGTTTTGGGCACCAAAGGATCAGAAGGACATTGAGGAGCTGGAACAGGACCAGAGAAGGACAATGAGGCTGCAGAACAAGCTTTATGGAGAGCAGCTGAGGGAAGTGGGATTACTTAGTCTAGAGAAGAGGAGGCTGAGAGGAGACCTTGCTCTACATAGTTACCTACAAGGAGGTTGTAGCGTGGCTGGTGCTGGAGTTTTCTCCCAAATTACAAGTGGTCAGATCAGAGGAAGTTGCTTCATGTTGCATCAGGGGGGTTTAGATTGGATCTTAGGGAGGACATCTTTTCTGAGGAAGTGGTTGGGCACTGGAACAGGCTGCCCAGGGAGGTGGTGGAGTCCCCATCCCTGGAAGGGGGATGCTAGAATGCTTGAGGCCATGGTCTAGGAGTTAGGGAGATGCTAGGGTGAGGGCTGGACTTGATGATGCTGCAGGCCCTTTCCACCCATGATGATTCTATGGTTCTATTTTGATTTAGTACAGGTCCTTCATCTCCCACAGGACCACTTCTAGGAGGCCTCTTTTAGGCTCATTTATATGTGCTCCCCCAGGCTTTGTGCACATTTATTTTGGGAGAATTTAGTTTTTCTTATCGAGCTCTGCCTTTTAGGGTTCTGCTTTTAAAATTTTATCTAAGTCTTCACATTAGCACGTGCAGCAATGAATTACTGAGTGACCACCATGGGAATCCATTTAGTAAATGAAGATAATGTTTCCTGTTTAGATCTGTGCCCCTTTAGCACATCAAAATCCCTGGCCCGCAGTTCTGTCCTGTGACTGGAGATCAGCTGTCCATGACTCATGTGTGCCCTGACCCCTTTTAACACTGAGAATTCCTGGGTAGCTGCTGGGCCTGCAGCAAAAAGATGATGACGGGAGGGGAGCATCTCCCTTGTGAGGAGAGGCTGAGGAAGCTGAGTCTCTTGAGCTGGGAAAAAAGGAGCCTGAGGGGTGACCACGTGACTGTTGATAAATATATGAAGGGCTTGTGTCAGGAGGATGGAGCCAGGCTCTGCTCAGGGACATCTAATGATAGGACAAGAACAATGGATGTCAGCTGGAACAGAGGAGGTTCCCCATCAGTGTGAGAAGGACCTTCTTCCCAGTGAGATGACAGAGCGCTGGCAGGGGCTGCCCAGGGGGTTGTGGAGTCTCCTTCTCTGGAGATGTTTCAAACCCACCTGGCCCTGTTCCTGTGTGACTGGATCTAGGGGATCCTGCTGTGGTGGGGAGATTTGACTGGATGATCATTTGAGGTCCCTTCCAATCCCTAAAGTTTTCTGATTCTGTGAAGAACCTCCATGACACAGTCGTCTCCTCAGACGTCCTCCAAAATGCCTCTTGCACACTGCAAGTAGTTCCTAGTGGTTCCTGCAAAGTCTCTTAGGCTGTGCCTTAAACTAATATTTGGCTTCTAAATGACAAAGAGGGAAGGCAAAAACAAAGTCTTTGTAGAGTGGGAGGAAGACGGGGAAATCTGGTCACAGAATCTCAGAACATTAAGGACTGGAAGGGACCTCGAAAGATCATCCAGGCTAATCCCCTCTGTAACAGCACGATCCCCTAGATCAAGTCGCTCAGGAACACACCCAGGCAGGTTTTAAACATCTCCACAGAAGGTCGTGACATACTCTTTGAACAAGACCCTCCTGAAAAGTTACGTGACTCTGTTGTACTTGACAGAGATTTATTATCTTAGAGTAGAAAGGGAATTGTCTAACAAGACCTTAGAAAATGGGTTCATTATAGTATTTCTGATCATTTTTCATCCTGAACAGCCCTAGGAAGTTTGTGAAGGTAAGAAAAGAAAGGAGAATGCAGCGGAGTTATTGCAAGCGAACATATTTGTGGCCATCTGGGCTAGGGGTTGGTATCACAGAACAGGAGAGTCTGAAGATTGCAAATGAAATAGTACATGACAGCAAGCTGAAACGAGGAGTCGGGGAGCTGGGAAGAACAATCGGGCAAAACCAGGGAAACCAGTTACTACATGCGTTGACATTGACTGTTGGAGACTCTAGAGATGTTGGTGCTGGGCTCTTGTCACAGGTCATCAGTGACAGAAGCAGAGGGAAGGGCTTCAAGCTTCAACAGGGGAGCTTTCCTCTCTTCCTGGAGAGAGTGGTCAGTCGCTGGACTGGGCTACCCCGGGTGATGGCTCTTTACGTTGAGCTGTGCACTACCTGGAGCGGTGGTTCTGCTGATTTCTAGTGGGATTCTATGCAGAGCAAAGCAGGGTTTGAGAGCTGTGAAAGCAGCAGGATCAGACCCTCATTGCTCTGCTTTTTGTGCCGTGTCCCAGTGCATCACCTGCCTTGCTTAAGCTCTGCAGTCTGGGTTGCTGTGGCACTGCACAGTTCAAATCCAAAGGCCGCAGTGGCAGGTAGTCTTGTGGATAGTTTGGTGCCAGCCCTTGTGAATCACTCTGGGGTCTCTGTACGTTGCTGGAGCAACACGTTGCTCAACTCATGTTGGAGTCACGTTGGCAGGAGGGCAGCAGCGAAGCCAAGCGACAGTCGGACTAGGAAGCATTTCCTGCAAGTTTATAATCCGGGCTGTGTGCTGCAGCCGGTGGAGAGGAGTGACTTGCCAGATGGCACACTTGTCACCATCTTGTCCTCCTTGCTTGTCTGGCAAGAAGCCTTTGCAGCTCTTTGCTTCCCCGATGACAGGCTCCTTTGATTGGATCTAGCCTGCCTGAAGGGGCTAGGGAGTGCCTGCCTGTGAGCTGGGCTCTGGTGAGCTGTGTTCAGCATCACAGGGGTAGCAGCTTGTGTTGAGGTAAAAATGAACCGTAGAATGGCCTGGGTTGAAAGAGACCTCCAAAAGTGATCCAGCCCAACCGCCCTGCAGTTAGTGGGGACATCCTCAACTAGATCAGGTTGCCAAGAGCCTTGTCACCCAGAGCCTTGTCCAGCCTCCCCTTAAACATGTCCAGGGATGTTATTCATTAGTGCCAACGAGATATTCACCATGGAGGATCCTGGATGCGTTTCAGGATCTTGTCTAGGCTGTCCTTCATGGAGCTTTCTAGGGATGGGGATTCCCTGTTGTGAGTTCGTAGTCAGGTCCTGGATGATCACAGAACATTGGGGATTGGAAGGGACCTGGAAAGATCGTCTGATCCAATCCCCCTGCCACAGCAGGACCCCCTAGGTCCACCTTCCATATTCTTTACCTTCCCATCTTGTGGCATTCCAGCTATCTTTTCCATGTCAGTATTTCTTGCAGACATTGATGTTCCTCAGTGTCTTGCAGGGCTGTTTGATCTGTTTCTGTTTGGAAGGAAGGAAACCCAGAGCATGTGTTTCCTGCAGAGCAAACACCTCAGTGCACTTGAGTGGTCAAGATCACAGAACTTTCTTCTAAACAGGAAGAAAGAAAGAGTAGATTTGCTTTTAGTGTCTCTGAAATGCATCCTCAGAAAGCGTGCTAGTGGTCACTCTGTGCCTTAAAAGGAAAGACCAGAACATTTCTAATCCTTAGTTTATCCTTGAAGTTGAATGCTGTGTGTCTCAAAGTGTTCTGTCAAAGCTCTGCTGACAAGCGACGGTCTTTGCTGTGAATCTTAAACATCAAATGATCGGAGTATTTAGGAAATTAATTAATTTCAAAGGATTAGACTTTCGCTGCAGATGTTTTCTTCTGCCTTATTTCCCTTGATTCTTATAATTGCATCTCTCTCCTGTAACTGCAACACATTAATAATCTGTTGCTTTCATCACACTCCAGTAGCTTTGGTTTGTTTTTTATCAGCTGCTTCTAATCCTTTTGGCTTTCTTTACTTAAATCATAAATGGAAACTTCAGTGGCAAGGTAATAGAGTAAGTGATAATCATATGTAATGATGCCTCTGCTCCCCCTTTTACCTCCCCCTCACTGCTAATGACATTCAGGAGAGCAAAGCGAAACAAAGAGCAGCGAAAAGGGAAAGATCTGTGTGTGCTACTGAGCTTTCTGATTGCTGAAACAACTGCTGTGTTCGTGCTGCTCTCTGTACATGTTCAAGGAGGGAGACAGAGGAGTCTGGAGATGAAGGGCTGTGAGACGATGCTCGTAGCCTCTGTAGTCTGACCTCCCATAGAGCTGAGATCGTACTGACACTCTTGTGCTAGCCTGGAGAAGGTGGGAACTGGGAGCATGTGTTGCCTTTTTCAGAGTTGTCTTGTCTTGATTCTCATCCTGGAGAGACCAGCTGTACTCATCACCAGAGCATTTCCAGGGCCCCTCAGAAGCAAGCGCTCTGCAGCAGGAGAAGTGAAGAGCAGCCAAGGTCAGCTCTGTTTGGTGCCAGAGCCATCAGCAAACCAGTCTGTCCCAGAAAGAGCAGTGATACCCTTTGCCAGTGCACACCTTGGAGGGAATACAGATCCTGGTGGGGCCCTGGGGCTCCAGAACACTTGTGGGACCTGGATCGGTCACAGAACCACAGAATAATAGGTGTTGGAAAGGACCTCTGGAAATCATCTAGTCCAACCTCCCTGCCTGAGCGGGTTCATCTAGAGCACGTTGCACAGGATCACATCCAGGTGATTCTTCACTTCTTTAGTTTTACTCCCATCGTCTTTTTCTTATCCTTTGTCCATCTTGCTGAAAGCAGGGAAACCTCTGGCAATAATCCAATCCTAGGTTTGCACCCCAATTCCTGGCTGAAAATGAGACAATCCTTCTGAGATGTGGAAGCTAAGGGAAATGCCTTCACTTGCCCCCTCTAAACTTCTTGTTGCTATAAAAGAGTGTGGAGGACTCCAAAGTGTTAGGCCAGGTGAAATACCCACTCACAACCCCACTAACCCTTGGAAAGGCAGCAGTCTTACTACATCTGTACATCTTACTACCTACATCTAGAGGACGTTCTTTGTAGCTTTGCATTGGCAAGAGCTATTTACCTGCCTCAGGAAAGACATTTCTTTCTACAGATGATTCCAATGCTATTTATAACTGGTTCCATTGATTGTTCCTGCTGGTTTTATTGCTCTGGTGCCTAGTGCCACAGATCACTCAAAATAACCTTAAATTTAAAGAGATATGATTAACATAGAGTTCCAACCCCACCCCACTGAAATAGCTGGAGTTGGTTGAAAGGAACCATCTGAGTAACCACTGTAAGAACATGGAGTGAGAAGACTAGTGGGGAGTTTGTTTCTTGTCTGTGCTTCACTCTGATGCTTCTCTGCCATTGCAGAGGTCTGCAGGCAGGTGTGACTGGATCTAGGGGATCCTGCTCTGGCAGGGAGATTGGACTGGGTGACCCTCTGACGTCCCTCCCAGTCCCTAGTGTTCTGTGAAAGGACCAGACCAGTGGGTGTACTGGGAACAGACTAGAGACCCCCTGCTGTAGCACTTTGCTCTGGAAGCCTGTTGCTGTATTGTTTGTAAATGAAGCCTTTTGTTCGATGAGATTTACAGACATGTTTGGGCAAATAAAGCATCTAATTTGAGTGATCTAATTGCTGACTCTAAAATGCTGTTTGCACATTACGCTGTTTAATTACTTCAGTCTAGTAGTTGTCTAGCAATGTCTCAATCTGTTGTATCTGCCAGGATTGAGGGTGAGAATGGGAATTTATTGGGTATCATTGACTGTGGCAATTGTATGGAGCCATAAATGGAGAAGCAGTGTTTGTCTGGTTTAACAGCTTCTGGTGACAGTACTGCAAAAGTATTAAATGAGGGGGAAAAATGATTAGTGGAGCTTCTCTTGAAAGGTTTATGGGTCTTGATAGCAGTAATCGCAGAATGATTGAGGCTGGAAAAGCCCTCTGAGCTCAGCCAGCCCAGACCAGGACCTAACATCAGACCAGGGCACTAAGGGCCACAGCCAGGCTGCCCTTCAACACCTCCAGGGATGGGGACTCCACCACTGCCCTGGGCAGCCCAGTCCAGGCTCTGATCAGCCTTTCTGCGAGGATGGGCTTCCTAACATCCAACCTGACCCTCCCCTGATGCAGCTTCAGGCCCTGCCTTCTCATCCTGGTGCTGGTTGCCTGGGAGAAGAGCCTGACCCCAGCTGGACTACAACATCCCTTCAGGGAGCTGGAGAGAGGGAGAAGGTCCCCCCTGAGTCTCTTCTTCTCCAAGCTCAACACCCTCAGCTCCCTCAGCCTCTCTGCATCAGCCTTTCCTTTCGTTCCTGTCCCCAGCCTCGTTGCTCCTCTGGACCTGCTCCAGCCTCTCAATCTCTTTCTTGAAGTGAGGGGCCCAGCACTGCCCCCAGTACTGGAGGGGAAGCTTCCCCAGTGCCCAGTCCAGGGGGAGAATGGTGCCTTTAGCCCTGCTGGCCACGCTGTTGCTGATCCAAGCCAGGATGCCATTGGCCTTCTGGGCCACCTGGGCACCCTGCTGGCTCCTGTTCAGCTGATTGTCACCCAGCACTGCCAAGTCCCTCTCTGCCACGCTGCCCTCCAGCCCCTCGTCCCCCGGTCTGTAGCAGCAGGGGGTTATTGTTGCCCCCTGAGAATGTGCTTCATAAATGCTGACAAAATACAAACTAGCTTTGTCTGCTCATTGTTCCAACACAGCTCTTAAGATGCAAGGCAATTGTGTGTGAGCAGAAAGGGAAGAATCCCCTTAATTCAAATGGTTAGTGAGAGCCCAGCTTGGATTTAGGTTTATATATAGCCCCATACAGCTCATAAGTCCCAGCAATCCTACTGCAGGGATGGAAGAATAACGAGGCTGCTTCTCTTTTCAGGACATCACACCCCTTACTGGGTAAATGGTTGTTATTTGTTGTCCTCTTAGTAATGTCTGAGAAAATTGCTGGAGTGGGAATTGAGTCTTTATACAACGCTGCACATCTCAGGCTTTTGAAATTCAAACCTACCTGCCTCGTGTGGGGGGAGAAACACAGATCGTTACGGTGTTTGTTGTCCCTTGGCTGGAGGTTTAGCTGGTTATGAATCTTGGATTGTCCTTTCATGGGTTTGGTCCTTTCCAAAATGCATTGTTTGCACTTGTGGGAGCTTGTATCTTCTCCAAAGGCCTCATGAGTCCCTGGAAGAGTTTAGAAGTCACTTAGACGTAGTGTTGGGGTATCTAGTTTAGGGGTGACCTTGTGGAGTAGGTTGGACTCGATGATCCCAGGGGTCTTTTCCAACTGGAATGAGTCTATGATTCTGTGAGTTCTGGTGCCCTATCCCAAGGGTTGCTAGCTCCTAGGAGGGGTAGTTTGGGTGTTGGGAAGCCCTTCCTCATGGAAAGGGTGATCAGATCCTGGACTGGACTGCGCAGGGCAGTGGTGGAGTCCCCATCCCTGGAGGTGTTGAAGGCCAGCCTGGCTGTGGCTCTTGGTGCCCTGGTGTGGCTGCTCTGGTGCCGTTAGGTCTTGGGCTCGGCTGGATGAACTCGGAGGGCTTTTTCCAGCCTCAGTAATTTGGGATACTGAGGTTTATTTCTTTGCAGGGTTGGACCTTGGTGTCAGGCTCTTCTGTATGCAAGTGGCTTCTGCTGCTGCTTGGGAACTTTGGGTGTGAGATTATAAATGCTGCAGGAGCGATGTCGTTTATGATTTGAGGAGTGCCATGTGGCATGGGGTTGTTTTGGAAGAGCTGCATTTGAAAGGGAAGCATCTGACCTTTCTGCAAGTTCTCAAATCTTGACTCCTACTCTCCTACCCTTCCAAAACCTCATCTGTTCACAGCTGACATCCTTGTCTTCACTGCAAGTCACCATCTGTTTGTTTCTGAGGGATCTGTCCTGTGCTGCAAGACAAGAACTAGCAGAAACACAAGCACTGAAGGATGCTCCCCGGAGCTCATCTCAAATGTTTATGCCAGTGGCAAAGATCCTGTCTGACATTTTAACACGATGGCGCTGAGTACATGAGCTGCAGGTGACTGCCACACACACCGCTGACGTTCACTTGCCTGCAGTGGCTGGAGGAGGAAAAAACTCCCACTGCTCTTGGTCTCTGCTCCTAACCTGCCAGACACCAGGCTCTTGTCTTGTTAGGCTCCACTCTTAAACTCCTCTCGCTTTGACTGCGCCTCAGTCTGACTCCCTTCCTGCATACAACATCTCCTCACCTGTGCCTAGGGAGTGCTTTTGAGTTGGTTGTCTAATCCACGAGAGCAAAGTACTTCTTGGCTTGGTGTTGTCACCCTTCCACACCATATTTTATCTGTGCTCTTTTCTCCTGAGGAGTTCTTGACAGCTGTGGACGGCCTTGGATCTAAAAGTGAACCGTATGCCAGTCATGTCAGCTCCTCATCTCACCTCCAAGTAATTTTTCAGAGCTGCAGAAGTTTTTAATTGGCAGTGAAGCTGAACAAATGAAAAACTAAATCAGAGCAGAATATTTGAGACCTGCAAAGACCGAAGATGAAAATGCAGGTAGAAATAATAGCAGTGTCTTTGTTCTGGCCATGTTGGAGACTTGGAGGAATTTTTCAGGCTTAGTTCTGATACAGATGTAGACTTTTTCCACTTCTGACTTGGGACTTAATTATTTGTCCTGTACTTAATAAATCAGAGTCCTACTGGCTTCCCCTTGAGTCCTGGGTCCAGTTCTAGGCCCCTCACTTCAAGAAAGAGATGGAGGTGCTGGAGTGGGTCCAGAGGAGCAATGAGGCTGTGGATGGGACTGGAGAGAAAGTCTAATGAGAAGAGGCTGAGGGAGCTGGGGGTGTTTAGCCTGGAGGAAACTCTGTATGGACCTTGTCTCTCTCTACAATTCCCTGAAGGGTTGTAGTCAGGTGGGGGTCAGGCTCTTCTCCCAGGCACCCAGCGCCAGGACAAGAGGGCAGGACTTGCAGCTGCCAGGGCAGGGTAAGTTGGATGTTAGGAAGCCCTTCTTCATGGAAAGGGTGATCTCTACACCCTGCTTTCAGGTACCTGTAGACAGTGCTGTCTGACACCCCTTAATCGCAGAACATTAGGGATTGGAAGAGACCTCAAAAGATCATCTAGTCCAGTCCTTCCAGCACAAATTCTAATTCATTCTGTGCATCTGGGACACGGTGCTGGAGGGACAGGGTTGAACTCTCCTTCATAGACGAAAAGCATCTGTAATCTCGATGATGAACAGGTACATGAGAGAGGAGCGTTTGCCACGCAGACCCCCACATGAAGGTTTGTTGGTCATTCAGTCCCTCAAGGGGTCTCAAAATCCTGCCTGTTCCCAAGCTCTGTGTGTGGTTCCTCATGGAGCTGCCTATGTTTTGACTGCTACCATTGCTTTTTGAATTGTCTTCTTGACTCTCATTTAGTCAAAAGCATCTTGCTCTCTCATGTTACTGTGAGAGCCAAGGTCCTCTGTATTCCTGGCAATCAGCACTGGTTTTGGCACAGCTGCCTTGCTGAGGGAAGGGTCAGCCTTGCTATCTTTAGCCACCCACAAGTTTGCTGAGTCAGGTGCTTCTATATTAAGTGCAGAGGGGACAGAGAGGCGCTTCTAGTCCCATGTGAAGGGACTGAATGACACTTTCAACACGTCAGCCTGATGCACAGTCAGCACCGCTGTGTAGGAGCTTCTTCACGGTGAGGGTGCCAGAGCCCTGGCAGGGGCTGCCCAGGGAGGGTTGTGGAGTCTCCTTCACTGGAGACATTTAAAACCCACCTGGACCTGTTCCTGTGCAACTGGATCTAGGGGATCCTGCTGCGGCAGGGGGATGGGACTGGCTGATCTTCCAAGATCCCTTCTGACCCCTAATGTTCTGCGATTCTGTGTAGTACAGGGTGTTCAGCTGCTGAATGAAGTCAGTTTCGTGGCATGATTCTTGTGAAGAAGGTTGTGTCTCCAGAAGCAAAGTCAGCCTGTCAGTTAGCTCTGCTTTTCTTTCACGCTCCATGAAAAGAACAAGTAAATATGGGCTTAGGTTTGCCATCAGGGGAGTGCGACCCGTGCCCGCTCGTCTTTCACGGCTGGACACATAACCCAAGAGAGAGCAGAGCACTACATCAGGCAGTTAGCTATTAGCCCAGGTAGCAGAGCCTGCAGGTGAGTGATGGCTGGGGCTGTTTAAAGCCAGTTGTCAGTATCTGATACAGCTGTTAAATGAACTCATCCATCATGAGCCTTCACATTCAGGCAGCAGCTGCCCTGCTGCGCTTAGACTGTGGCACTGCACATGTCATGACGTGGCTAGTGCCATGTTGCATGGACAAGCCTGGGAGAAGGTTTCCCTATATCCTTGTCAGCAGACACCTTTAGACAAGGCTGGGGAGGTAACGGTGCCGGGTGACCTAATAGAAGTTCAGGCTGTGCAAAATCCCTGATGGTTCCAAAGCAGATCCAGTGTTTGAGGAGGACTGCAGGTAGCCCTGTGGTGACAGGCGATGAGAGGGATGAGCATCTGACCAGGTCTGAAGGGGTTTGCAGATCAAACGCTTTGCTTCTGTCAAACAAAAACCATTAAAAAGGGGCTTTTAATTAACCAACTACTTAATGAATAATCACAGAGAACAGAAACATTAGCACTGGAGCTCTGCCCCCCAACAAGGGGGTTTGAGTCTGTGTGAGTTCTGGCTTTATCTCTGCAGAGCAGATGCGGCCCTTTCATCAGGAAAACTCTGGAGATGAGCGCTGACTACATTAAACTGTCATCTCGCAAGCAGGGCTTCAAAATGGGATTTCAGCAGAGTATTGCCCAGGCAGCTCATGAATAGGAAGAGATATAATGTGAAAGGAGACCATCTGACTGAAATGAAATGGGTTTCATTAGCCAACGTTTAAACACACCAGTTACAGGCAGGCTGGAGTTACGGGGGGCATCAGTGGGCTGGTTTTATCCTGGATCACTTTGATTTTTCAGAGTCCAGTGCAGAGCCACAGAGATGCTGAAGGGAGGGGAGCATCTCCCTGGTGAGGAAGGGCTCAGGGAGCTGGGGCTCTTGAGCTGGGAAAAAAGGAGACTGAGGGGTGACCCCATGAATATGAAGGGCGGGTGTCAGGAGGATGGAGCCAGGGGCACCCAGTGATAGGACAAGGGGTACTGGGTGTGAGCTGGAGCAGAGGAGGTTCCACATCAATGTAAGAAGGACCTTCTTCTTGGTGAGGGTGACAGAGCCCTGGCAGGGGCTCTGCCGCTCGGGGGGGTTGTGGAGTCTCCTTCTCTGGAGACGTTTCAAACCCACCTGGCCATGTTCCTGTGTGACTGGATCTAGGGGATTCTGCTGTGGCAGGGGGACTGGGTGATCTTTGGAGGTCCCTTCCAATCCCTAATGTTCTATGATTCTGTGAAAATCAAGTTTTGGAGGTCATAACGGTGACATAGAGGTAAATAGACCTAAATCTTTATTCACACATGAATCTGTTTAAGCAGCCTGTAACACAGGTGTTATTTTTGCTTTTTGGCTTTTTAATATTTAATGTGCAATTATTTATTAAATGTAGCTGGATGGGAGCTTAAAGCATCTCTTCCTTCCCCTGTCCTCGAGAAGATGATGGTACATCTGTTTCTCCCTGTCTTCAAAACACAAATTAACTGGAATGTGTGGTTTAAACTAAAGCAGGAAATGCCACACAGATGCTGAGGCAGCGCAGAATTGGGCAAACGTTGGGTCAGGACACAGTGCCAGGCCTCTGGCTGGCAGGGTCCACGTTCAGAAACCTCTGCAGAAGCTGTAAAGCAGATTTCCCTCATGCTGCGCTGAGCTCCAAGCCCTTGCATGTGGAGGCACTTCACAGAATAACGTAATGATTGAGGCTGGAAAAGCCCTCGGAGCTTATCCAGCCCCTGGCCCAGGACCTAACATCAGCACAGCAGCCAGACCAGGGCACTCAGGGCCACAGCCAGGCTGTCATGTTGGCCTTTCCTCACGTCCTTCCTGTCCCCTTGCTTTCTCTTACTCATTACGGGTGAGGTGCTCAGATGTTCCCTAACTGGAACTGTTGGGTTTGATTTACCCACCTCACCAGGTATGAGACAGCTGAGAATCTGGCTCAGATTAGCTTTTTCTGAAGGTACCTTTGTGTGACTGACTGACAGAATCATTACGGTTGGAAGACATCTCCAAGATCATCAGATCTAACTGTTGCCCCAACCCCACCTTGCCCACTAAACCCTGTCCCCCAAGGCCACATCCTGATTTTTTAATCCCTCCAGGGACAGCAACTGCCCCACTCCCTGGGCAGCGTGTTCCAACCCCTGACCACTCTGCCAGGGAAGAGATTTTTCCTGATGTACAACCTAACCCTCTCCTGGCACCACTTGAGGTCCTTTCCTCTTGTCTTACTGCTGGTGACTTCTTTGGACTTCAGCAGGTACAAGGCTGATCCCCTCTGAAGAGGACTGGAAGATGGAAATCTTAATCCTTATTTTCTGGTGGTGCAAGGAAGACAACTCTGAATTAGGCGAGTTAACCCTTCTCCACAGGTTAACTGGAGCAGGCTGCCCAGGGGGGTTGTGGAGTCTCCTTCTCTGGAGACATTTCAAACCCACCTGGCCACGTTCCTGTGCAGCCTGATCTAGGGGATCCTGCTGTGGCAGGGGGATTGGGCTGGATGATCTTTTGGGGTTCCTTCCAACCCCTAATGTTCTGTGATTCTCTGAGAACAGAAATGTCAATGAGAACCTGTTTAGTTTTCAGGTAGTTTAGTAGCTGTTTAGTAGCCACCTGGACAGTGGATAATTCCAAGTGTGACAGAACCCGATGAAGGGTGAATTCCACTTGCAGAGTCCCAATGAAATAAAAACCTTTCAGGAGAAATACTCCAAGAAACCACCATGAGATAACAGTCATTTCCATGTCTGCTTGGACATTCAGAGCTGTTGTGGAAAGTGTGAACACTCCTGTCTGTGGGCACAGAGCGGCCGTCAGAACAGAAACACTGGAGGGGACGGACTGTGGTTAGAGGGGTTGGCAGTGTGACGCCAGTGTTGGACCCTCAGTGTTCAGAACCTCCTGAAGCTGGCTTAAAAATGACAAATTCTCACGCTTGCCTCACATTTGCTGCCTGAGCCATTAGAATTGGGTCACACACTGTTTTCTCAGCCATGCAGTCTCTGGGGCTCCAGCTCCTCCGGTCTGAAGCCTACCTGGTACCGGCTGCCTGCCGGTGGAACTGTGAGAGCGAGCAGCGAGCCAGCCACGACGCTGGCTCTGAGAGAGAGAGAATTTTATAGCTTGTCGAACAAAACTGTCACTCAAATCCATGGGACTTTGCCAGAGCTGATGATGAAAAAGGGAAATAACATCTTTTGAGAGCTGGAAGTGAGAGCTGATGCTTAGAAACAGAGACAGAGTTTGAGTTTGGATTGGCTTGCGGCGGCAGCCTGTCTCCTGTCTGAGCCAATCGCTGCGAATTCATTGGGATAAACTCGAGAGGATTAGTGGGGATGAGCCTGTGCAATGGCCAGGAGAGGCACTTGGTGCTCTGTTACTCCTTGCCAACAAGAGGCAGAGTGACTGCAGCCAGGCTCAGTTTCCAGGGTCACTGGGGTGGCCATCCTGGCATGGAGCAGATTGGGCTGGTCTTGGTCTTCATGGAGGCTGCACATTGCCAGAGTCCCTTCAGGATGAGAAGCCCAAGACCTTCACAGAACCTGATAGCAGAACAAATAGGGGGAAGGCAGAACATCTCTCCACAGCTGCTTCCTCCTGCCCCTCCCCAGCTCTGCTAAGACCTGGCATCCTGTACCCACTGTTCCCTCCCAGCTCTGTTTTGTTTGGATTGTTTTTTTCTTTCCCTTTTTTCTTTTCGGTTTGATTTAATCCTTCCAGCACTTGTCCTGCCTTTTGGGAACTTGTGAGAAAGAGGAATGGGAAGATGACAGCTTTGAAATGGTAACAAAACCCAGCAGCAGGCAGGGGATGGGTAGTTGTCCAGGAGCCGCTGTGTGTGAGCTGAGGAGCCTGGGTGTGCATCCACGCCGCATCCCACGTGCACTGGGGGGAAAATACAAGGACATGCATCTGCTGTGAGAATCTGTTTGCAAGCCCTGGGCCACATCTTTTGCTCCCTGGGCATGTGGGTGGATTTCTCCTGACAGGATTAAAATTTGATCCAACTTCTTCAGACCTAATCCCTTTAACTCTTTGAAGTCACTGCATTTCATTCTCCCTGAGTCTCTTGCACAGTCTGTTTGAGATGAACCTACGCTCCCTGCATTCCTGAACCGCAGCACTGCTGCTTTGATGTGTCAGGAAGGCTCTGTCAAGGCTGCTGAAATGGCTGACCTGAAGTCACAGAGTGGTGGGGATTGGAAGGGACCTCTGGAGATCAACAGAGCAGGATTCCCTCGAGCAGATCCCAGGGAAGGCATGGCTGAGTTTTGAATGTCTTCAGAGCAGGACACCACCATCCCTCTGGGCATCCTGGGCCAGGGCTCTGTTACCCTCACTGTGAAAAAGTCGTTGTGGGTTTGAGGCTAGAACCCAGTTCCAAGTCTTGATGCTCTTCTGCTGTTTTTGATCTTCACAGGATAGCAGAAGGCCCTGCAGATGGTGGGCTCCTTGGGTAGCTCCGGTGCCAGCAGCAGCACATCCTTGGCTTTGGGTGGAGCCTAGTGCACAAAGCCAGCTGCTGCTCCATCCCCTCCAGACTGTTGTTGGCTATTTAATGCCCCCCGAGAGGCAGAGCATAGAAAGGTGGGTTGGCTACTGGGTTAAGTGGGAATGCGTTTTCCAAGCAGAGCTGGGAAAAGACAAGATGTGGTGGCATTCCTTTGTCAGTGTCAGCTGGAAAGCAGCGTGGCTGTAAGGGGGGCTGAGATCTTGAAGGGCTCTCAAGGACATGGTTGTGGTTGTCAGTCGAGAGCTGGTAATGAAGTAAGAACTGAATCGAGAGGACTCCGATAAACTGGCTTGTGTGGGCACTGGGGACAGTCGACTACAGAGATGAGGAGCAAGTAAAATTCAGAGAGGGGGAAAAAGTGAGCAAGGAGATGCTGACAGACTGTGAGAACAAACACGAGAAAGGCAGGCTTTGGAGAACAGCTAGACTGATGGTTTAAAGCTGTCCAAGCTCAGATGTCCCTTTGCAGAGATTAACAAGCCTTCCAAAAATGCAGCCCTTGCTAAGAGACAGAAGGGAATTTTCTATTTATGTGGAATGAATAAGTAGCTGACTGATCCTCTCTTCCTTCTGTTGTTCTCTAGTTTGGGGCTAACATAAAGCTCAGGATGAAAAGTCTTGGATCCAGTCGTTACTTAGGATCTACCCTTAGTAAATTCACAGATGACCCCAAAGTGGAGAGGAGTAGCAAACTGTTGGAGGGGAGGAAGATGCTGCAGAGACATCTAGACAGGCTGGGTCAGTGGGCAGAGGCCAATGGGATGGGGTTTAACAGGGCCAAGGGCAGGGTCCTACACTGTGGCCACAACAACCCCCTGCAGCTACAGCCTGGGGGATGAGTGGCTGGAGAGCAGCCTGGCAGAGAGGGACCTGGCAGTACTGGGTGACAACCAGCTGAAGAGGAGCCAGCAGGGTGCCCAGGTGGCCTGGAAGGCCAATGGCATCCTGGCTTGGATCAGCAATAGAGTGGCCAGCAGGACTAGGGATGTCATCCTCCCCCTGTACTGGGCACTAGTGACGATGAGAGGGCAGAGCATGAAGCTGCACCAGGGGAGGGTTAGGTTGGATGGTAGGTCCTGGTCTGGGCTGGCTGAGCTCAGAGGCTTTTCCAGCCTCAGCCATTCTGTTGAGCTGTTAATTCCACTGCAAGTTTGATCGCCAGCAGGTAGTGCTGGCTGCATGCACTTGCAGACGCGCCGTGCTCTGAGGCTGATGCCTGACAAACGTGTGAGTTCTCCTGTCTTCCGTGTGAATTATGCATAGCAGCACAACGTTATTCCTGGCAAAATGGGCCTGTCAAGATACTGCTCCTCGGAAATCATCGGGGAAGGTGAGAAACAGATGCTTGTGTTGCCAAGACAGGCTGCACAGGTCCCACTTGGGAAAAAAAGTTGCTCTGAAGCATCTCGAGGCGCTTGGGAAGTTCCAGGTCGCTTGGTGAACGATGTGGTGTGGTGGGTGTGGTGCGCTCTTGGCTAACAGCATCAGCTTGCTCCTTTCGTCCTGATGGGAATGTGATTCCGGTGTCTGTGTTACAGCTGTGCCTCCAGCGTGGCTCTGGCAGGGCTCCCTGGCTCTGCTCCGATTCCTTCTGTTTGCCCTCCTCCTCCCGTGGAGGGGAGGTGTTTGCAGAAACAAGCTCTCCTTCCCTCCAGCCCATCGTTCCCTTCGTCTCCAGTGCTGTAAAAGTCCATAAACAAAGCTCTGCCTGCTGCTTTCAAACCTGCTCTGAGCAGCGCACCAGCAGGCACCCTCGATGTGAGATGGGTTAGCTGCAGCAGATAGTTCTGCTCCATTGATTTTACATGGGATTTGGGAAGTGCTGGCTGCACAACGTGGCTGGCCAACAGCAGTGGCTGCTGAGCCTCGTGCTTTGGTACCTTTTCTTTAATAATAATCACAGGACATCAGGGACTGGAAGGGACCTCGAAAGATCGTACAGTCCAAGCCCTCTGCCACAGCAGCATCCCCTAGATCCAGCCACATAGGAACATGGCCAGGTGGGCTTTACATGTCTCCAGAGAAGGAGACTCCACAACCCCCCTGGGCAGCCCCTGCCAGGGCTCTGTCACCCTCACTGGATAGAAGGTCCTTCTCACACTGATGTGGAACCTCCTCTGTTCCAACTGACACCCACTGCCCCTTGTCCTGTCACTGGGTGCCCCTGAGCAGAGCCTGGCTCCATCCTCCTGACACCCACCTTTTCATTGTTTATCAACATTCATAATCACCCCTCAGTCTCCTTGTTTCCAAGCTCAAGAGCCCCAGCTCCCTCAGCCTTTTCTCATCAGGGAGATGCTCCACTCCCTTCATCTTCGTGGCTCTGCATGTGATAATAAATTAATTTTCAGGAAAGAAAACAAACCTGGCAGAGCCCTGTTAACGGGGTTTTTAGTGTCCTTCTGAGGCAGGCTGTGTGCTGCCAGAATTCCTCCCACTCTAGCTCTGCCCAGCTCTCTCTCCCCCAGTATCAATCATCTGTTTGGGCTGCCTGTGATAATCACAGTGTGAAAGCACACTGCTTTCACTCAGAATTGCTCCCCCATCTCCCAGCGGGATGAAACCCCGGGTCCAAGTGCCTCGACCATGGTCACCAGTGTGGCCATCCAAGGGCAATCGATTTCTGAATGTGCCTGAACCTTGGGTGACCTGAATGGCAGCAGTAAGTACCACAAGCTGGGCCATCTGGTGGCCAATAAAACTTCTCTTATTTTATTTGTTTTCACACGACGCAGCTGTACTTGCGCAGATGACCAGGGGCTGTGCAATCAGAGTGTGAATAGCTGAATTAGCAGATTCTATTAGGCTTCTTTAGGTTCTTCTCTGAATGCCGCACGCCCTTTTTAAAATCTTGCTTTATTAACAGCTACCAAAAGCACCGCAGTGCTGCCAGGATGGTTATTAGTGGCTTATTTGCTTCGTTAACATTTACGGCACGTAGCACTTTCACCATCTGGGACAGCTACTCCCATGTTCAAGCGTTAAAATATAACTTCATCCAGACCCAATAGTCTAAAAGGAGAGATAAAACTCTTTCTTTGGGTGCCAGCGTTACCTTTAGTGGGCAAACACGGTGCTGTTTTGCCAGTCGCTGCGGTAGAACTTAGTGCTAGGATACAGACAAATATTTCTGCTTTCAATAAAAGATGCTGTTTGTGAGGAAAAGGTTGGCTGAGCTGTTACTTGGAAAGCTGCAGCTTCGGGAGGGAATTCTACTGCTCAGTGGGACTTCCCCTCGGGAGGACCCTGCGGGTCATTGAGTCTAAACCCCTCTTATTGCGGGTAACTGCCTCGGATAAGGCTCACCTCAGCTACTGGGGGCAGTTCTGGACCCCTCACTTCAAGGGGGAGACTGAGAGCTGGAGCAGGTCCAGAGGAGCAACAAGGCTGGGGAAGGACTGTAGGGAAAGTGATTAGGAGAAGCTGAGGGAGATGGGGGTGTTTAGCCTGGAGGAGACTCACAGGGGACCTTCTCCCTGAGAGAAGAGGAGGAGACTCCACAACTCCCCTGGGCAGCATTTTCCTCCTCATACCCTCCCCTTGTGTATTTCTGCACAACAGTGTTTTCTTGATGCTTTTATAGGAAAAGATGAAATCCTGAAGTGAAGAGCTAGGCTACACACATCCCTCTCCCTCTTCTGTGTTTGGAAGGATTACCCTCTCTTCCCCCATACACAGTTGTCTCCAGAGACTGTGGAGTCTCCTTCTCTGGAGACTTTTAAAACCCGCCTGGCCATATTCCTGCGCGACTGGATCTAGGGGATTGGACTGGATGATCTTTGAAGGTCCCTTCCAATCCCTAGCGTTCTGTGATTCTGTGAAGTGAGCCAGCAGAGAAAGATTCATTTTCCCAACATTTTAAGGTCTTTTCCAACCCAAAAAATGATTCTGTGATTTATTTTTTTTTTAAATTTTTTTTGGTGACAAATGATTCCGTAGCTAGTGGTGGCCTGGAGATCACTGCTACTTCTGCCTTCTCCCACAACATTAGAGCTCTTTTTCCTCTCCCCTCATTTATCCTTTGCTGTAGGGCCTATGAGATTGGATGGGGTGGGGGGGAACATAAATGGAGAGCTTCTTTGACATTACTGTAAAATGAAATCTTGGAGAGCTTTATGGGGTCTACCAGCAGCTGTTAATGAGGGTTTATTAACCTCAAACTATATAGCATGAAATATTATGGTATAAATACGTGTGGTGCCGCGGCCAAGCTGCCTAATAAACCGCGTGATAGAGGGGACTGTGTGCCTCGGGGGTTCTGCCAGAGCCTTTCCCCCCAAGACACTCTTTTAGATTTGCCATGGTCTGGCAGTGACTGAAGGCCATTACTACCCAATGGCTATTCAATAGGCTGTGTGAAATAAATTGGAGGTCTCCGTTCATTTCCTTAGGGAGAGGGGTCTGTGCTCCAGCTGACAGTAATTGTCATCCAGGTTCAGAGCTGGGCAGCTTGGAAAAGCCTTGGCTGCTGACCAGCTCTTTCACCTCCCACCCTGTGTCTTTCACCCCATGTCCTGTCCTCAGGGCTCTAGCGCTTGGCCACGCTGCGCCGTGAGAGCTCGTACGGTGGGGTCCTGCAGAGACTGCTCTGGATGAGCAAAAAGCTTTGTTTCACACCACTGCCAGCAGTATCCTCCGAGGGCTTCTTGCTCTGAGAAATTAATGCTGTATTTAATCGTGCTCCTGATACAAATAAATGAGATAACTTATGGAAATAGGTAAAGCTGCGGTGGATATAATGGAGAATGAGGTTCTTTGTAATTATTGCATTAATTTGTAGGGAATAATGATTTATTAGACAGTCTTGGTTGGCAGTGAGGAAGATGATAGGCAGTTTGTAAGTCTGTTTCTAACTTTAAAGGGGATTCTCATCATCTGGTCTAATTAAATGGCATGCTATTAGTTTTTAATAACCTGGGAAAATGAAATTACAATTGTATAAACCATTGACTAATGATTTCTTCAACGACCCCACCCCAGGAGAACTAAAGATAGAAACCTATAGGAAAGCTAGTTTAAATTAAAGAAGGAAGCAAACAGCAAGGTGGACTCTTGGATGGACCATCTGTGCGAGAAATTAGGTGATTTCTGAAGTAAAATAGTAAAATCCAAATTTCAAGTAAAATAAAATAATTAGAAACAGGTATTTGTGGAGTCTCCTTCTCTGGAGACATTTCAAACCCACCTGGCCATGTTCCTGTGTGACTTGATCTAGGTGATCCTGCTGTGGCAGGGGGATTGCACTGGATGATCTTTTGAGGTCCCCATCAGACACAGATTTCTTCCTTTTGGATTATGATGACCTCATAAATTTCATAGTCTTTCTTGTTCCATTTTCAAGTTTGTTTTATTCTTTTCAGTGAGCATTTTTCAGTGTTTTTGTCTTGAAGCATTTAAAAACTTTTAGGTTTTAGAATTTCATATCAGATTTAAAAGTTTTAAATTTAATGCCTTCCTGAATTTAGCTTTGTGGCCTTCATTTAATTTATCTATTTGCTTATTTATTTATCTATTTATTGACAGGGAATCAAATTTCATTAAAAACATAAAGGAGCAGAAATATTGACCCCATCACTTGTAGCATTAAAACAAAAGCAAAGGAAAATGGTACAAGTACAGAATTTTTCAAGAAATTTATCTAAACCACTCAGCCAGCCCAGCCCAGGACCTAACATCACCATAGTAGTCACACCAGGGCACTAAAGGCCGCAGCCAGGCTGGCCTTCAACACCTCCAGGAACTGCCCTGGGCAGTCCAGTCCAGGCTCTGATCACCCTTTCCATGAGGAAGGGCTTCCCAACATCCAACCTAACCTTTCCTGGGCAGCTTCAGGCTCTGTCCTCTCATCCTGGTGCTGGTTGCCTGGGAGAAGAGCCCGACCCCATCTGGACTGCAACCTCCCTTCAGGGAGCTGGAGAGAGGGAGAAGGTCCCCCTGAGTCTCCCCTTCTCCAGGCTCAACACTCCCAGCTCCCTCAGCCTCTCCCCATCAGACTTTCCTTCCAGTCCCTTCCCCAGCCTCGTTGCTCCTCTGGGCCCACTCCAGCCCCTCAATCTCTTTCTTAAAGTGAAGCGGCCCAGTGCTGACCCCAGGACTTGAGGGGAGCCCTTCCCAGTGCCCAGTGCAGGGGGAGAACAGCACCCCTAGCCCTGCTGGCCAAAGGGCTGGGCTGTAAAGGTACTTTGTTGACTATTAGGATTTATCAGTGGACAGAGGTGCAGCACAAACACCATTAAGGCAGGACTTCTTCCTGTTCTCTTGTTCTTCAGCCAGTCTTGAGTTATACTGTGTGAATCAAACCTAGAAGATATGAAGTCCTGGTGGACTTCAGTGTCGATCACGTTCTAGTGAACAGTCAATTCATTTGCAAACAAGACTGTGGAAAACTCCTAGATCAAAGCAAGTGACCAGCTTCCTCAAAGGAAAACATCCACAAACGCCTCCAAATTTCTGCCCTTCTGTGCTTGGAGAGGAATTAAAGAGGGTATTTCTGTTTATTTATCTATTTCCACCCCCTCGCTCTGAACTCAAGACTGTGGAGCTGAGCAGGAGCCCTCAGCTGGGACTTCATTAGAGGAGCTGGGACTGGGAAATGACAGTCTCGATGCCATTAGGCTGCTGCGCCCCAGCCTTTGCCTGTGTTTCTGCCGAGGACGTAATTAATACCCTGCACCCAGGCTTAATAGCGGCCGTAACTCTTGGTGCCGCGACGTTATTGCTCCGTGGCCCAAGGAGAGCGCTGCCGCAACTCCGGGCGCGGTGTCATCCGTCAGGCAGATTGGCCTTGTCCGCGTGCAGGAGCGCTGTGCGGGGCACTGGTGGCGGTCGCTCCGCGCGTCTGCTGGGGAAGCAATCACTTTTCAGCAATAAATGAGATGTATGAGCCCTCTGTTTTCCAGGGCTCTGTTGCTCTTTCCTCTCTCCCGTGCAGTGGCTGGAGCACGGTTATGGCAGCCCTGGTTTCTGCAGAGGCGATGGGGAATGTCTTAGTGTGTCCCCTAGGCTGGGGCTGCTTCACTCGGGAGACGAATGACAGAGGATTTTCTTCAGGATGTGGAGCAGCAGCAGCTGCAGAGCACCTGCCAAGCCACACTAAATGGCAAGGGCTGGGATACTCAGAGAAGACTGGTCTCTGGGAGCCAGTTTGGTGTCCTTGGTGGAAAATTAGCCGTGAGGCTGAGTCTCGTTGCCCAATTTGTCACTCACCGGAGGGAGAGGGAGTAACATTCCCCAGTCTCCCCTGATGTAACAGCAGTGGTTGACTTAGTGACGTGGGTCTGGAGATGGGCATTGAGGCTGGGGAGAGGTCTGGAAAACAGGACCTGTAAGGGGTGGCTGAGGGAACTGTGGTTATTTAGTCTAGAGAGGGAGGAGGCTGAGAGGAGGCCTTCTTGCTTTCTACAGCTACCTAAAAGGAGGTTGTAGTGAGGCTGGTGCTGGTCTCTTCTCCCAAATTACTGATGATAGGACGAGGGGAAATGGCCTCAAGCTGCTTTAGGTTTAGCAAAAAAGGAGACCAAGGGATGACATCATTAATGTTGATCAATATGTGAAGGGTGGGCATCAGGAGGATGGAGCCAGGCTCTGCTCAGTGTCATCTAATGATAGGAAAGGTGGCAGTGGGTGTGAGCTGGGACAGAGGAGGTTCCACATCAATGTGAGAAGGACCTTCTCCCCAGTGAGGGTGCCAGAGCCCTGGCAGGGGGCTGCCCGGGGCGGGGGGTTGTGGAGTCTCCTTCTGTGGAGATGTTTAAAACCCACCTGACCATGTTCCTGTGAGACTGGATCTAGGGGATCCTGCAGGGGCTTGGGCTGGATGATCTTTTGAGGTCCCTTCCAATCCCAAATCACAGAACATTAGGGATTGGAAGTGACCTCAAAAGATCATCCAGTCCCATCCCTCTGCCTGTGAGTCTGTGCTAGGTGTGTTTTGCTGCAGTGTGGAAGAAGGTCTCTCATTAGTGAGTTAGTTCTTTGAGCCATGTTGTTATTTCAGTGCTCAGCTCTCCACCTTAGAAGGAGACTGGCTTTTCTGTGCTAAGTGGGAATGGAAGTACAGCGTCGCTTTGGATGAAGCGGGACCTGCACACGAGTCGCTGCGGCATCAGGGAGCACGAGTTCAACACAGCAAGCAGAGAGCTGCTGGAAATCCTGCAGAAGGCATATGGATACTAATGGAGCCATCAGTGTGGAAGGTTCCACTGAGCCCTGTGGATTGTGTGCTACTTCTGTGGAAAACACATCTCTGAAAAGTCACTCTGATGGGGAGAACCATCTTCCTCCTCAGCTGCTGCACCAAAGGATGGGTGTGCAGCTCCCCCTGCAGCCCAGCACCTCCTTTCCAAGAAGCTCTGGGGGCACAAAGGATGCTTCTGGTTTTGGAAGACACTGTCATTGGAAAAGATGTTCTACATCGGAGCTGTTCTCACCAGCAGGGCCTCCTCCTTGTCTGTGATGAACCTGGGGCTTGACAGCACTGCTCTCGAGTGCATTAGGGGCTCTGATCTTAGCTGAGGGACTGGCTTTTGTTTCCATTTCAGTAAGGGTCTCAAGCCAGAGCTGGCTCCCTGCCTGCTGCCTGTTGGAGCTCTTCCCAGGCCACCTCGTGTTTCTCATAGAAGACTGTATTTGCTAACTTGAAAAATACATATGAAGATAACTGATGTTTCTGCTCCATCCCATCTTCCTTCACCACAGAATTCAGCGCTAACTAAAACAGCCCAGAGAGGATCCTCTGGGGATTGCTTCCCACTGGCTCAGCAGCGTTTCTTTTACCTGTGTCTGCTCTCTGGCTGCGTTCCACTCCTTTAATTGTGCCAGCTCTCTCCTTGCTGAAGCTCATTTGTTTTGATTAGTCTCTTTTTCCAGAAGACGACTGTCTCTGCAGATGGAAGATGAAGATGGGCATGTAGAAATTGGGAATTCAGTCTCTATTACAGCCGTACAGAGGGTCCAGGGAGCAGCTTGGGGATGGGAAATTGAGATGAGAGTGGTGTCTCGGCTGCTCTGATTTGTTCCATTGAACAACCCAGCCTTGTTTCCTGAGCTGAAACATACGTGGAGATGTTCCTGTGCCACTGGATCTGGGGGATCCTGCTGTGGCGGTGGGATTGGACTGGATGATCTTTTGAGGTCCCTTCCAGTCCCTAATGTTCTGTGATGGTTGTTGTGTTGAGTGAATGTTCTGTATTACAGAATCATAGAACAGTTTCAGGTGGAAGACACCTTTAGGATCATTGAGTCCAACCTTTTTGTAGCCCTGTTGTAACCGTTACTCCCTGTCACCCAATACAGCATCTACTGCTCTCTTAAACACCTCCAGGGATGGGGACTTCACCTCACCCTGGGCAGCCTGTTCCAGGGACCAACCACTCTCTCAGGAAAGAATTTATACCTGAGATCAAATCCAAACCTCCCCGATGCAACTGGAGGCCATTTCTCTTCATCCTGTCATTAGTAATTTGAGAGAAGAGACTAGCAGCAGCCTTTCTACAACCTTCTTTCATGCAGCTGTAGAGAGCAAGGAGGTCTCCTCTCAGCCTCCTTCTTTAGACTAAAGAACCCCTGTTCCCTCAGCCGTCTTCACAGGGCTTGTTCTCCAGCCCTCTCCCCAGCCCCGTTGCCCTTCTCTGGCCCCACTCTGTCCCCTCAATGTCCTTCTGATAAAGGACAGCCCAGAACTGGACCCAGAACTCAGGGTGCTGTCTGACAAGTGCAGAGCACAGGGGCACCATCACCTCCCTAGTCCTACTGGTCACAGTGTTCCTCATCCAGGCCAGGATGCTGTTGGCCTTCTTGGCCACCTGGGCACACTGCTGGCTCAGCACCCTTGGAAGCTGCCTGCTGGGGAGAGGCAGAGGTGTGGAAGAAACATCTGCCTGGGGGCCAACGGAAGGCAACTTCTTGCAGTGGAGTCCACTTGCCTGTTGTGTGTGCACCGGTGCTCTGAAGAGGTGTGGAAGTCTGCTCCCCGGTAACGTGCAGTGATTCTATAACTGGAAATTCTTCCAGTGCCCAGAGGGCTTCACACTTGCCACCTCTGGTTCTCCGTGCTGGTGTTGCACCCTATCCGAGGAAGGGGAATCGGTGCTATTTTTGAATAGAAATCTGCAGCCTTCTAACTCCCAGCTTCCCACTTCTCGGGATAAAGGACGCTTCACGTGATTTGATTCTCCAGGCAGCTGAGAGTGAAATCTTTTCTGTCACGCTTCATTGTGAGCGACAATGCTTGTAATATCCCTGCAAGATGTCATTTTTCCATGTCAATAGAAAGTTGAGATTCATAATCTAAGCAATAATTATCCTTTGTAAATGCCCTTGGTTTTGGCTGCCACACTCGTTACGGCTGCTTCAATTCACCATCTTCAGTCTGCAGAGAGAAAGACCAGCAGGCGTTTACTCCAGTGGGGAGGGGAGAGAAGAGATTTTTGTTGTATTGCAAAAAGTATTAAGAGCTGGAGGGTGCTTAATACTGGCAGCTCAGTGCTTGAGGGTTTTTTCCCCTCCCCTTTCTTTGACTTTTTTCCCCCGTTGTTCTGAAAAAAACCCCATTTGCATCGAAGAGGGAGACATGCTAACTCCTCCACAGATAATTTCATTTCTTTGTTTCACTTTTTGCTGTTTAATCACCGAGGATGGGCTGTAGAAACTTCTTATTGGAGCAGAGTCTTCAACTAAAATAGTTACCTGCCTGGAGAAGCACAATTCGGGTTGATTCGTGAGCCCTGGCTAAGAGGAGACTGAGGGGTGACCTCACTGATGTTTATAACTGTGTGAGGGATGGGGGTCAGGAGGATGGGGCCAGGCTCTGCTCAGTGGCACCCAATGGTAGGACAAGGGGCAGCGGGTGTGAGCTGGAACATAGATCTTGCTGTTGCAAGGGGATTGGACTAGCTGATCTTTCGAGGTCCCTTCCAATCCCTAACGATTCTATGATTCTATGAATATGAGAAGGACCTTCTTCACAGTGAAGGTGACAGAGTCCTGGAAGGAGCTGTCCAGGGAGTTGTGGAGTCTCCTTCTCTGGAGACATTTAAAGCCCACCTCGATACGTTCCTGTGCGACTTGGTCTAGGTGATCTTGCTCTGGCAGGGGGATTGGACTGGATGATCTTTCCAGGTCCCTTCCAGTCCCTGATGTTCTGTGATACAGGAACCCATCTGTTCAGAATATGGGGCATGGGATGGGACAGGAATTCCTTTTCTCTGCTATCAAACAACTGACCTAAACCACCACTTGATTTTACCTAAGTCCATCAGGGGTCTCCAGCTAAGTCTGCATCCACAAGTGAGCAAAAGGATTGTCCCCACAATGTTCACCCGAGGTGGAAGTTCCTGAAGTCCTCGTGGAGGATGGTGGGATCCACAGCACGGGTTATTTCTTTCTTGGCATCAAGTTTTACAGCACCGAGGACAGGCCAGGGAGAACAATGGAGTGGGACCTCCTCAGTGCTATTTGTTTCAAGTCTGAATGGATTAAGTTTCTTCCTTATAAGTTTATATGGCCAGTTCCATGATGGGAATTCCTGTAAAGGTTAGCAACGCTTATTTTCATCCTATATATGGAACTAGTTTTGTGGACTTCGAGGCTGTTAGCTGTAATTTTGCGCAGTGTGATGCTGGGATGCAGGACAAAGAGGATCTGCTTTGCTTGCTGTACAATGGATTTCTGTTTCTGTGTGTATCCTCCTCTAAATGCGTCCTTCTACCTGTCTGACTCGGTCTAGCTGATCCTGCTGTGGCAGGGGGATTTGACTAGATGATCTTTCGAGGTGCTTTCCAATCCCTAATAATTTCATGAGTCTAAGATTCTGTGATGCCTTTAGGCTGCACCTTGAGGACTGGGTCCAGTTTTAGGCGCCTCAGTACAAAGGAGACACTGAAGGGCTGGAGTGAGGGCAGAGGAGGGCAACAAATTTGGGGAAGGGCCTGGAGAATCAATGTGATGGGGAGACATGGAGAGAGCTGGGGCTGCTGAGTTGGAGGAAGAGGGGGCTGAGAGGAGACCCCATCACTCTCTACAAGTATCTGAAGGGACACTGCAGAGATGTTGGTGTTGGGCTCTTCTCACAGGTCATTAGTGATAGAAGCAGAGGGAAGCTGCTTCAACAAAATCCAGCTTCAACAGGGTGGATTTAGATTGGACAACAGGAAGAAATTCTTCCTGTAGAGAGTGGTTAGGCAGTGGAATGGGCTGCCCAGTGGGGGTTGAGTCCCCAACACTGGATGAGTTTAGAAGTCGCTTAGATGTGGTGCTGGGGGATCTGGTTTTGGGGTGACCTTGTAGAGTAGGGTTGATGGTTGGACTCAAAGACCCTGGGGGTCTCTTCCAGCCTGAATGATTCTGTGATCTAATTGCTCATCTGTGAATTAGTTGTGGCGAATGTCTCATCCAGTTTGCATTTCCATCACAACTTTCTAAACCAAACTGCACCTGGCCAGGTCAGTCCTACGCTCTGCAGTCCTCGGGATGTTGCCGTCTTCATTTCTCTTGATTATTCTGTGAGATAAAAATGGAGCCATTTCTTTTTAATGAAATATGATGGTACCAGGAATTGTTGCTGCTGTTGCTGCGCTGTGCTCTCTTAGCACAATTTGTCACCGAAGGAGCCTGTCCTTGCTGAGTCGCTGGAAGTCTTGAGCTTGTGAATAATAGCATAAATTACCTGCTTGAGAGACATCAGCGAGATGAGACGATTAGAGGGAGGGAAAATGTCTGCTTTGATAAATTAAAGTTGAGCAATCTCTGCAAATAATTTGTCCTCTAATGCTGTTCGCAGCTGGATGTATAAACCTGGAGAGCATTAGTGATGTCAGCAGTGCTCGTCCACGTTTGCAGTGCGTAGTGGGGCTACTACTGGCCTGGGAGCCAGGACTGAACCCGTGGGAGATGTCTTCTGAGCTGTAAGGTTGGAATCTGCTAGGTGTTACTGGACAAACCGTTGCTCTGACACCGGGTTTTTCTTGCCGAGCTGGGTGCTGTTGATTGTAGAACTGAAGTCAAGTTAGAGAAATTCATTTAATGCTGGAAATGTCCTACTAAATGGCTGCTAGATCTCCCACATGGATTGAAGGATGGTTTCACAGAATCATAGAATCGTTCAGGTTGGAAAAGACTCCCAGGATCTTTGAGTCCAACCATCAACCCCACTTTAACAAGGTCACACCTAAACCAGGTCCCCCGACCCCATATCTAAGTGACTTTTAAACTCATCCAGGGATGGGGACCCAACCACCACCCTGGGCATCCCAGTCCAGGGCCTGACCCCTCTTGTCTAGTAGGAAAAGGCTAGACTGGGGTTCTTGGGCAGTGGGCGTAAACATTATCTGCTTTATCAGAGTGCTAAGAACACAAGATGCAAATTTCAGTTATTTACTCTCTTTAAAGTCAGAATTTTAAGTACCAGTGCTCTTGGATAGTTCTAAGGACAGTTATAAATGCAAAAGCAATAAAAATTCAAGTGAAATGGAAATGTAAGGCTGCTGTTAGAGGGAAATCAAGCATTTTGACCATTCTTTGGACTGTCACCTCCTTTTCTTTCCGCTGTTGACAGTATCTTCCCTGCTGTATCCCTGTGCATTTTCCTTAGATGTGAAAAGCATCTCAGACACTGTGACAGGGGTGTCCCAGATGAAATTCCTTCCTGGTGGCGTACCTGTTGTGAGCACGTTGTGTGCACAGAGTAGCCTCTTTCTTCCTCCTTAGTGAAAAATAAGATTCGAAGAGATTGGGGCACTTTTGCCATCACAGAACGTTAGGGATTGGAAGGGACCTCAACAAATCATCTGGTCCAGTTCCTCTGCCACAGCAGGATCCCTTAGATCCAGTCACACAGGAACATGGCCAGGTGGGTTTGAAACGTCTCCAGAGAAGGAGACTCCGCAGCCCCAGTGGGCAGCCCCTGACAGGGCTCCGTCACCCTCACTGGGAAGAAGAAGTTCCTTCTCAGACTGACGTGGAACCTCCTCTGTTCCAGCTCACACCCACTGCCTCTTGTCTTATCATTGGGTGCCCCTGAGCAGAGCCTGGCTCCATCCTCCTGACACCCACCCCTCCCATGACAGATGTTTTAATTTGGTGTAAGAAAAAGCCCCAAACTCTTAATTGTTATTTTTTATAGAATCTGCAGTTACTCTCAAATAATCATTGATATTGGAAATGGTATCATGTTTATTATAGCACTGGAAGTGTACTAATAGATTGTAATACTTTGGGAAGTTGGATTTGGGTAGCTGTCGGTGTTACCCTCTCACCTTCCTTCTCTCCTCCCCACAGCTCCATCTCTTCCTTTTCTCCCCCCATTAGAACAATTTCATGACAAGCAGGTCTCTAATAGCTGTAGAAAGCAGAGGATTGTTCAGCCTTCTGATGATTTTTGTGAAGATGTTCATCTGTGTCTCATCAAGAGCGATCCTGCTCGCTCAGAGTGCTGCACTCTTCACTCATTTCTGAGAAAAAGCAAAGCCCTTCTAGGTCGTGTCGCCGCTTCTCCCGCGGCGGCGATGGAGCGTTCCCGCTGCTGCGCCTCAGCTAATGCTCAGAAATCGTGAGGGTTCTGAGCCATAGCTGCTCTCGATTGTTGTTAGACCCTGGAGCTTCGCGGCGACCCCGCGGTGTGTAAAAACAAGCAGTGGGATTTTTGCAGGATGAGGGTCTCTGTACGTGACCGTGTAGGGACCAGGTCTTGCCCAGGCCCTCAGGAAGGAAAATAAACCAGACGTAAGTGCAGCGCTCGTTAATATTTCCTCGAGTCCTTTCACCCTGCCTCAGTCGCTGTCACTAATTTGTTGTGATAGCGGCAGCATTTCAAGAGTTTGTCTATTTGTGTTTGGTCTGAAAGGCTCCGTGGGGGTCTCGGTTCTTTGCTCGTGACATTCAGGGTAATAGAAGAATCAGAGCCAGGAAAGAAAGAAAGAGATGGAGATGTCAGTGTCAACATAAATGATTCTGTTTTTGCAGATGTTCTTCATCTGGGTTGAATTTGATTGTGGAACGTTGTCTCCACGTATAATGATCCAAGCTGAAGGATGGAGCAAACGCATTGGGAATCTTTGCTGTCAATTACACACTATACAAAATCAGCCCAAATTGTTCAGACCCTCGGACAATTACAGGGTGATTCTCCTCACCCTGCTGAGCGCTGTGTAATTACCGCGGTTAGCAGCACTTGCTCCCAGCCCGGAGGGGGGAGGCGGGCTTTACGGAGCACAAAGAAATGCAGATGTGAGACCTGATCTGCTGTTCTGACTCAGCAGCTGAAAAGACCCACAGAACCTGGAGCGTTTGGGTTATTTCCCGATTTAGTGGATCAATAAGCAGGGTTATTGATCGCATCCGCAGCGTGCCGTGCGTGATGGATAGTGCCCTTACTTGCGTGATTAAGGCGTGCGCTAGGTTGCAGCCCCAAGCTTGATGACCGAAGAAGTAAATTAAGCGGCGTGGTTGTTGCCAAAGTGGGAAGACCCCTCGTTAGGGACCCTGCCTTTGCTTTTCCATTACGTTTCTAGTTTATAGGCTCACTCTTCGCCGATGAGGGCAATTACAGGTTTGCTTCCCTAGCTCATCGAGCGTGAAACAGACTTCGCGCTAAGTCCACCTCTTTTGTAGGGGTAGATTAACCAGCTCTCTTCATAAAGATAATCACTCTTCCAGTCTGACCTGTTGGAGAGCAGTGTAGGACAAAGGGACATGAGACTCCAAGTGGCCAGCAGGATGATCATGAGCCAGCAATGGGCCTGGGTGGCCAAGAAGGCCAACGGCATCCCCAGGTCGATCAGAAGGTGTGTGGTTAGCAGATCAGAAGAGGTGGGAGGAGAACCTCTCTCTAGGTTCTCCTCCCCCTCCAGTATGCCCTGGTGAGACCACAGCTGGAATCTTGTGTCCAGTTCTGGGCCCCCCAGCTCCAGAAGGACACAGAGCTGCTGGAGAGAGCCCAGTGCAGAGCCACAGGGATGATGAAGGGAGGGGAGCATCTCTCTGCTGAGGAAAGGCTTGCTAACAAAGCTGCTTGGGCACTGATGCCTAAACTCAGAGCAGTGTGAAGTCCTTTCCCCAACTAGGAGACATCTTCTCAAGCAGTCTACCTGCAGTCGTGCAGAATCACAGAACATCAGGGGTTGGAAGTGACCTCAAAAGATTGTACAGTCCAATCCCTCTGCCACAGCAGGATCACCAGTCGCACAGGAACATGACCGGGAGGGTTTGAAATGTCTCCAGGGAAGGAGACTCCACAACCCCCCTGGGTAACCCCTGCCAGGGCTTTGTCACCCTCCCTGGGAAGAAGGCCCTTGGAACCTCCTCTTTTCCAGCTCACACCCACTGCCCCTTGTCCTGTCATTAGATGCCCCTGAGCAGAGCCTGGCTCCATCCTCCTGACACCCACCCTTCACATATTGATCAACATTCATGGGGTCACCCCTCAGGCTCCTTGTTTCCCACCGCCCTCAGCCTTTCCTCATCAGGGAGGTGTTCCTGCAGAGAAACATCTCTACATCCAAAGAGCTGGTCTACAGCCACACTGAGAGCCTGCTGTAAGGACATTAAAGTAGATTCTGTCTTAAACCACTGTGAAGCTGATGTTTGAACATCTGTGATTGCTAAGTAAATATTATTAATGAATAAGTAGCTCCTCAAAGACTTGTCAGTGCTTATGCTTCGTACTTCTATCAGTTGCCTGTATATTTATTTTCCATCCCAGACTCCTGTAAGAGGGAAATCGCTTCCTTCCCTGAGCTGTGAGTAAGGAAAGAGCTCCGAGGGATCCCGTTAATAAACTTGCACCCTGCATTGAATGGACAAGGACTTCTCTGTGGCCCTTAGTTTTCCCAAGATAACTTTTTGTTTGTTTTCCACGGTGCTATCTGGTGAATAAACATGGCTGCTCCCCACTTCCCATCTCTCAGGGTTCGCTGTAGGTGCCGGGTCAGCTGCTCGGTGCCAGATGAATGACGGAAAACAAATCTTAGTGTCCAAGTCAGCTGTGACTGATGGGGCTCTGCTAATTCCCATGAAAACTAACCAATCTTCCAATTCAAACGCTGCCTTTACCATTCAGGCTGCCCCTAGGAGCAGGTTTATTTTCTTTTAGAAAGAGTAAAATAAACCCCAGGTTAAATCTTTTCATTGATCAGAACTGATGGAGACAGCCCAGCACAGAGCCACAAAGATGAAGGGAGGGGAGCATCTCCCTGCTGAGGAAAGGCTGAGGGAGCTGGGGCTCTTGAGCTGGGAAAAAAGGAGACTGAGGAGTGACCTCATGAATGTTGATCAATATGTGAAGGGTGGGTGTCAGGAGGATGGAGCCAGGCTCTGCTCAGGGCACCCACTGACAGGACAAGGGGCAGTGGGTGTGAGCTGGAGCAGAGGAGGTTCCACATCAGTGTGAGAAGGACCTTCTTCCCAGTGAGGGTGCCAGAGCCCTGGAAGGGGCTGCCCAGTGGGGGTTTGTGGAGTCTCCTTCTCTGGAGACATTCCAAACCTTCCTGGCCATGTTCCTGTGTGACTGGGTCTAGGGGATCTTGCTGTGGTGGGATGATTGGACTGGATGGTCTTTCAAGGTCCCTTCCCATCCCTGATGTTCCATGATCAAAGGGGAGGGGGAAAAGAAGGGCAATTTCATCTGTTCTCCTAAACTCTCTTCCACTGAGGCCACTTCTCTTTCATCCCAGTGAAAACACAAAAGCTCTGGCTAAGCCTGTCTTCCCTTCCAGTGGGCGTGGAGCAGTCTCCACTTTCTCCAGCAAGAGCAGACTTCAGGCACTGAGAGGGGGAGTCTGTTTTGGGTTTGTTCCTTCAGTGAGAGACTGCACAAAACTTACTCCAACGCTGGACTCCACGTTGGAACGAAGGGATATTTTCTTGGCAAATAATAGTCTAAACCAAACAGTAAAGTGTTACAACAAAATCACCAGACCATTAACTTCAGGGAGCAGCTATTATTTATCTTGGTCTTATTTATTTTATGACTTGTCTGGGATAGAATTATGGGTAGCTTTGTAGGCACAAATGGACCTTTAGGAGCATTATCCTGTTTCAGGAATGAAAGAAAACACTGTCCCCCTGCTAATGCAGCTCAGAGGTAGAGGAAATGCTGTCTGCTTATATCCTTTCCATGCAATCAATGCTGTCTTTGTCATCTTTGGGGGCTTTGGGTCAATTTTAAAGCAAACCAAAATCACTCTTATTGTCACCAATTGTTGTTGGAGAAGGATCCCAGGGAAACTGGTGGAATTGTTGGCTTTTAATTAAGTGATTTATGAGGAAGCAAAAACTCCTGTGCAACCTGTAAAGCTCAAATGCAAAGATTACTGACAGCAAGGTTGTTTCTCTTTCACGGGAATGGTTCCAGCCACTAAGGTGATGGATTGCCAAGAATCACAGGACATTAGGGATTGGAAGGGAAAGATCATCTAGTCCAATCCCTCTGTCACAGCTGGATCAACTAGATCAAGTCACACAGGAACATATCCAAACCAATGGAATCCTGGGGCAGACCAGTAGGTGGGTGGGCAGATTGAAAGGGGGGTCTTCTCCCCCTCTACTCTGCCCTGGGGAGACAACATCTGGAATGTTGTGTCCAGTTCTGGGCCCTTCAGTTCCAGAAGGACAGAGAGCTGCTGTAGAGAGTCCAGCGCAGAGCCACAGTGACGATGAAGGGAGGGGAGCATCTCCCTGCTGAGGGAAGGCTGAGGGAGCTGGGGCTCTGGAGCTGGAAGAGAAAAGGAGCCTGAGGGGTGACTGTCATTTAAGGAGCAGTATTGGAACACACGTGTCCACGTCTGTTTACAGGCAGCAGGCTCTTCAGATTTGCCTTTTGGAGACTGCTTTGGGCAAAGAGTTGGTTTGAGCAGAGGTGTGAGTTGTGTGGAAATCTGTTTTGTAAGGAAACCCCCACATTTTAGGGATTATTAAGGACAGCAGCTTGCAGTGAGAACCAGGACCCTAATGCAGTGGCCAAAATGTAATTTAGGTTGGAAGGGCAATGCTCCTATTCTGTTTTATCAGCAAGCCAGGAACTGGCCAGCAGTTCTGCAGGAGTGACCTTCACACCCCAGACCACTGCTCCAGCTGTGTGCTGCACAGTGCTGCTCATTACTCATGGGCAGGATTACTGTGGTAATTACATGACATTTCTCATCACTTCTGTGTTTAAGGTACCTAAGCAGCTCTGGAATGAAGGGGGACCTTCTCCCTTCTGCAACCCCCGAAGGAAAGTTGTAGTCAGATGGAGGCTGAGTGCTTCTTCCAGGCAACCAGGGCCAGGACGAGAGGGCAGGGACTGAAGCTGCCAGGGGAGGGTTAGGTTGGAGGTTGTGAAGCCCTTCCTCCTGGAAAGATTGATCAGAGCCTGGTCTGAACTGCCCAGGGCAGTGGGGGAGTCCCCATTGCTGGAGGTGTTGAGGGTCAGCCTGGCTGTGGCCCTTAGTGCCCTGGTGTGGCTGCTGTGGTGATGTGAGGTCCTGGGCTGGGCTGGGTGAGCTCAGAGGGCTTTTCCAGCCTCCATCATTCTGTGATTACAGAGTCTGTGCTGTTTAGTCTGTTTGGTGCCAAGTTTATTTTTCCTTCCTGCCCAGCAGACTGGAGGGATCTATGTCTGATGAAGTGATTCTTTGGGATGAGTGCAGCAGCTTTTCCTTCCTGACCACCTCCTGAACCCATCCATCAGCAGCATGGGAAGGTGAAGGAGGTGAATGGGGCCTGTGTGAGATGAGAAGCTGCAGCAGGGTGAGGGATGACTGCTTGCCACCACCAGAACAGGTGAGCCCTGGGAGCAGAGCAGCTGCCTGGGGTTCCCAGAAAGGACAAAGGCTAAGTTCAACAGAAGATTCAGCTCCTTTAAAAGACCCGAAGGCTTCCTGAATCAGTTCATCAGGCTAATATATGTGATAAATATATGTTCTGTGCAATTAACTCATAACACGTTATTGATAGTGTTTTAATTACTCTATTATTAATGGCTGAAGCTTTTGTAGAACGCTTAACGTATTTAACCAGCTACATATAATTAACTTATAGAGCTATACCTGTATGGATAATGAGTTATTAATCATTTAAAGCAAGAACTATAATTTAGGAAGCCTGTTAATTGTTACTTAACTTTGTAAACTATCATTTTCACTGCCAGTGACATCCATTTATATCTCCCAGTGCTTCACCATGTGCTTTCTGTAGGGGGATAAACAAACACAAGACAATGATCCTTCTGACTTTAGGTTACAGCTTGCTGGTCCCAACCCAGCTTAGTCCTGACTGATATCTAGAATCATAGAATATTGGGGATTGGAAGGGGCCTCAAAACATCCAGCCACAGCAAGATGCCCTAGATCAAGTAGCACAGGAACATATCCAGGTGGGTTTTAAATGTCTCTAAAGATGGGGGTCGCTTCTCCACAACCCCTCTGGGCAGTTGCTTCGAGGGCTCTGGCACCCTCACCATGAAGAAGATCCTTCTCACACTGATGTGGAACCTCCTCTGCTCCAGCTCACACCCGCAGCCCCTTGCCCTGTCACTGGGTGCCCCTGAGCAGAGCCTGGCTCCATCCTCCTCACACCCACCCTTCCACATTTATCAACATTCATGGGGTCACCCCTTAGTCTCCTTTTCTCCCAGCTCCAGAGCCCCAGCTCCCTCAGCCTTTCCTCAGCAGGGAGATGTTCCCCTCCCTTCATCATCTTTGTGGCTCTGCGCTGGACTCTGTCCAGCTGCTCTTCTGGAACTGAAGGGCCCAGAACCAGGCACAAGATTCCAGATGTTATCTCCTCAGGGCACAATAGAGGGGGACCAGAACCTCTTTCGGTCGTCTTCTGATGCCGTTGGCCTTCTTGGCTGCTAACTAGTGCGATGGAGACTGATGGCACTCTGAAGCCTGAAGCTGGTTGTTAGGGATGTGAGAGACTTTCATTTAGTCAGGGGAGCTTTAGCTCCCTCTTTGTTTCAGCCTTCCCAGCCCGTCTGCCAGGTGGGCAGGGCTATTCCACCTCAGGAGCAGCAGCGAGAACTGGTGTGGTCCCGTGTGGAAGTGTGGAGCTGCGTTCCAGGAGGGAGCAAAGCCGCCAGTCCTGTAGGTACAGGCCCTTTTGATTCCTTGACAGGGGCAGTTCCACCCCTCACTCTTCGCTGGTGCTTTAGCATTAGCTGTAATTTTTGCCTTCAGACAGGCTCTGCGGTGCTGCCTGACGGTTCCTACCCTGTAATTGTAGGATCCTCATTAATCAAAAAGAATATTATGACATTGCGAGCTCACAAGCCAGACAATTCATGACTGACACAAGAAAGGCCTAAATTATGCTGCTTTGATGATTAGAGGTGCAAAATGGCTTTTTACGGGTTTTTTGTGAGAATAAGATTTAGCAGCTGTTAGAATAAACTCTGTGCGATGAACGTGGGGAGTGTTCAAAGGCAGCAACACCAGCTACATCTAGAAGAGATGATTTCAAAAGGGAATGAAGATTTCTCGTTTGCTAGTGCTCTTCTAGTGACAAACCTGAGTTGAAATCAGGATCTTGAGGAGGAAATCTGTGAGGAGCACAGTGCTCTAGCACTGTGATCAGTAGTTTGCTGCTGCTACCCTTCAGAATTAAAGAAACATATGTAGGGGTTGGAAGGGACCCTCTTTTAGTTTAAAACCATCAACCCTTGTCCTGTTCCAACAGGCCCTACTAAAAAGATTGTTCCCATCACCCTTCTAAGCCCCCCTTAAGCACTGGCAGGCAGCAGTAAGGTCTCCCTGGAGCCCTTATTATCCTGGCATTTGTTTATTTCTATTTCTTTGTGTCTCAGATCCTTGTAGCTGTGTTTTGCTGTCTTCAGCATTGGACCACGGGGAGTGATCGTAAGTCTCAGCGTTCCTTTAGCTCGAGGATGAGTTCATTCTTTTGGGAGCGCTCCAAAAGCGCTCGGCGTTGGGGCGGTGGGACTTGTGTGCCTGGTTCAGCGATCGCGTGCAGATGGTCTGAAATCGCAGCGATCCAGATGGTTCCCACGGTACGAGGAGGAGTGAATTCCTTCAGAGAGGTTAAAAAAAGGAGAGTATTTCCACTAAAATCGCAGGGATTTTTGTGATGTCAGACCCATCCAACGATGCCTGAGTGAGACTCGTGTCGCAGGTGTCCAGAGCTGCCTTTCCAGCTCTTCCCAGAGCAAACACTCCCCAAATAACAAGGACAAGTGTAGCATCTGGGCAAGAACAACTCCGGGTACCAGAATAGGCTGGGGACTGACCTGTTGGAGAGCAGCACAGGATAAAGCGACCTGAGGGTCCTGGTGGCCAGCAGGATGGGCAGGAGCCAGCAATGGGCCCTGGTGGCCAAGAAGGCCAATGGCATCCTGGGGTGGATCAGAAGTGGGGTAGTTAAGTAGATTGAGAGAGGTTCTCCTCTGCTTCTACTCTGCCCTGGGGAGGCTGCTTCTGGAATGTTGTGTCTGGTTCTGGGTCCCTCAGTTCCAGGAGGACACAGAGCTGCTGGAGAGAGTCCAGTGCAGAGCCATAGGGATGATGGAGGGAGGGGAGCATCTCCCTGCTGAGGAAAGGCTGAGGGAGCTGGGGGGTGACCCCATGGATGTTGATCAATATGGAAAGGGTGGGTGTCAGGAGGATGGAGCCAGGCTCTGCTCAGGGGCACCCAATTGTAGGACGAGGGGTGATGGGTGTCAGCTGGAATAGAGGAGGTTTCACATCAATCTGATGTGGTGAGTGCAATAGAGCCCTGGAAGGGGCTGCCTGGGAGATGATGTTAGGTCCTGACTGGGCTGGATGAGCTCAGAGGGCTTTTGCAGCCTCAATCATTCTGTGGTTCTGTGATTCATCTTGGGTGGTGGTTGCTGCAGCTGTATTGATGTCTCTTCCCATTTGCCCTTCCAAACGTTGAAGGCCAAGTTATATTGATAAGCATTGATTTTTGTGTTTTTAAAGATGTAATTTTAATTTTATCCCAGTACTGTGATGTCTAAAATGGATTCTGTAAACAATCAACAATATTGGTTCATTTAACAGATTATTATTGCTAATAATCATAGGTTAAAATAACAAGAGGAATAAAAATAAGAAACAACTGGAAAGACAGCCCATCTGTTTTTGTCATCATCTGGGCAAGTCGTCTTCTTCTAGGTCTTAGCAGCAGCAAAGAAGAAATTAGTGGAAACCATTGGAGACTTGCTGGCTGCAGGGAAGAAATGACTTCCATTTGATGCTGAAGAATGAGACCCCTTTAATCTGTGTGAACTCCTGGCTGCTCAACAACTTGGATGGGTGGAAGGTTTCAGTCGGGGTCCACAGTGCAGGTACTGTTCTTGGTTTCATTGCATGGTTCTGCTCTGCAATGGACTCGGTCTGCCTTGCCCAAAACGTTCTGATGTAGCATCTGAAAAGCACTGTCCAGGTAGATCTGACAGCAAAGGGCATCATTTAACAGCAATTTACAGTCAGGGGAGTAGAGAGATACTAATGGAGGTAATTACTAGCCAATAGCCCTTATTGAGGCTGCAGTGTGTTCGTCTCCATAATTAGTCACCCTGTATGAGGCATCTGGCTCTTCAAATCTCTTTCCAAGAAGAGTGAGGAGTGTGAAGGCCAGGTTTGCACACACTCACATTTTTGTGGTGCATGCACACGTGTTAAAACCCACAGTAAGACAGGCTTTTCCTTGCTGTCAGTTAGATTTTCATGTTCCTCTGGATCTCCAGATCTGTTAAGTTAATCACGTTATGTTAGATAGCCCTGCTTGTTCTTACTGCCTTCTCTCTGTCCCCGTTCTTCTTCATTCCGTGTCACAGCACGCCTGAGTCACTCCATAGAATCACAGAACATTAGGGACTGGAAGGGACCTCAAAAGACCATCCAGTCCAATCCCCCTGACACAGCAGGATCCCCTAGATCCAGTCACACAGGAACATGGCCAGAGGGGTTTGAAACCTCTCCAGGGAAGGAGACTCCACAGCCCCCTGGGCAGCCCCTGCCAGGGCTCTGGCACCCTCACTGGGAAGAAGAAGGTCCTTCTCACATTGATGTGGAACCTCCTCTGCTCCAGCTCACACCCACTGCCCCTTGTCCTGTCACTGGGTGCCTCTGAGCAGAGTCTGGCTCCATCCTCCTCACACCCACCCTTCCTATATTGATCAACATTCATGAAGTCACCCCTCAGTCTCCTTTTCTCTCAGCTCAATAGCCCCAGCTCCCTCAGCCTTTCCTCATCAGGGAGATGTTCCACTCCCATGACATGAATTCCACTTGCAGCTAGTCTTGTTAAAAGCTCCAGTTATTTGCAAGCACGTTCATGGGCAAGGATTCTCAAATGTAGAAAGTCCTGTGAGGACTTGGTGAAGCCTTTGCGGACGTTTTAACTTAGTGATAGTAAAAAGGGACCTGATCAAGTATTCTTTTGGGTAATAAAAAAATACAAGAAGCCAGATCTTAAGAAGTTTTTGGAAGCAGTTTGCATCCCTTTTCCCTTTTCTTTAGAGTCTTTTCCATGTTTTCCTTGTAGCCCTGCGAAGGGCAATATCTGGCAGCAGCAACTGGACAGATGGGTGTCAGGGCTGACTTGTCTGTTCATCAGTCCAAAGCAGTACAGAACTCCTGTGACTCTGCTGCTTTCAGCACAGAGATGGGTTCCCATAGTTTCACAGCTCGCAGGTCGTGCCGAGTGAGTCTGCAAATCCAGATTCCTCCCTTGCTTGAGTCCTCCACAACATTGCTAGGGACAAGAAAACTGACGATTCTAAGACAGGCCAGAGGCAAGGGCAGCTGTGGATTTAATACAACCCCTTGTGTTAAATTGTTGAGTCCTCTTCTACTCTACACTGGTGAGACACCACCTGAAGTACTGGGTCCAGTTCTGGAGTCCCCAGCATCAGAAGGACACAGAGCTCCTGGAAGGTGTCCAGAGCAGAGCAACTCAAATGATCTGAGGGCTGGAGCACCTCCCCTGTGAGGACAGGCTGAGCAAGGTGGGGTTGTTGAGTCTGGAGAAGAACAGCTCCCAGGTGACCTTCTAGCAGCTTTCCAGTATCTGAAGGGGGCTACAGGAAAGCTGGGGGAGGGCTTTTGACAGGGGTGGTAGCGAGAGGACAAGGGGAAAGAGGGAAAAGGGTTCCAGACGTGAAGGGGGAGACTGAAGTTGGCCATGAGGAACCAATTCTTTGCTGTGAGGGTGCTGAGATGCTGGAACAGGCTGCCCAAGGCAGTTGTGGCTACCCCATCCCTGGCAGTGTTGAAGGGCAGGTTGTCTGGGGCCCTGAGGAACCTGCTGTAGTGAAGGTGTCCCTGCCTGTGCAGTGGGGTTGGAACTGGATGATCTTTGAGGTCCTTTCCCACCCTGGCCATGCTGTGACTGCAATACACATCCTGCTTGCAGAGAGCTGCCTTGAAAGCTCTTTGTGACAATCTTTCAGCTGTACAATTACTGCTCCAGAAGCTTCATCATCTCATTAGCAGTTTCTATTGTTCCTCTCTTATAAACATTTTTTTGGAGGGCATGATAAACATATTTTATGAAAATTTCCTAATGGAGATGGCCCTTCATCCTGCTCTGAGAGATTTGCTAATATCAAGTCGTGCTGAAATGGCTAATTGAGTTGCATTATCATATTACAGGAACAGCGTTTGGAATTCAAATAAGGACCTCTTGTCCACTCAGGAGTGGCTGCTACTCGGAATCGGTGCGGTGTCAGCTGGAGTGACCGTGCGGAGCGTTGAGCCTGAGTAATTTCGGCTTGTTTTCTCCGGCTCTTTCCTCCCCTCTGACAGTGTCAGGGAAGGGCAGCTTCAAGAGATCCATTCTGCTGCTGCAGATTGGGAAAGGAGAAGGATAGAGGTTGTTTTCCCTTGTTTTGATCAAGTTTTTGCTTCCAGCTTGCCCATGTGAAAGCACATCACTCTTACTGATGGAGTTCTGTCATAGAATCATCCTGGCTGGAAAGGACCTCCAGGATCAGCAAGTCCAGCCCTCATCCCAACAGCTCCATAACCCCCAGACCATGGCCTCAAGTGCTCTAGCTACTTGATGGTTAGACAACTCCATGGATGGGGACTGCACCACCTCCCTGGGCAGCCTGGTCCAGTGCCCAACCACTCTCTCAGCAAAGAACTTCTTCCTCAGATCAAATCTAAACCTCTCCTGATGCAACTTGAGGCCATTTCCTCTCATCTTATCATTAGTAATTTGGGAGAAGAGACCAGCACCAACCTTACTACAACCTCCTTTTAGGAGGAAGTACTCTTCCAGGAGTCCTGTTCAGCCAAAAGTTGATCAGGCTCCCACAGTTACTGCAGCAATGTCAGTCAGTGGTGGTCTGGCAGCTGTTTTGAGGTCTTTTATGTAGTTTCCTTGTGTCTGTGGTGGCCTTAGTGCCCTGACAGATGATAGAATGTCCCAAATTCCTGCATTGGCTCTTCCAACCCCTTGAGATTGGGATGGATCCTGGCACTGCCCAGCCATTGTGCTAGTAACTTGGGAGAAGGGACCAGCACCATAGAATCATTAGGGATTGGAAGGGACCTTGAAAGATCATCTAGTCCAATCCCCCTGACAACCTCCTCTGAGGTAGCTGTAGAGAGCAGGAAAACCTCCTCTCTTCCCTAGACTCAACAACTCCAGTTCTTATCCAAACGATATCTAAATCAGTGTATTCCCAGATCGTTTCTATTCCTTTCATTCCATAGTGGTGACTGAAATTCAAGATGTCATCCCCCTGCCCCTTATTTATTTATTAAATCCACTTTGGGACAACAATCTGTAGAAACAAGTCCGTAGGTGACGACACCTGAGCTTGGTGCTCGTGACAAGGACGCGGTCAGGCTGGAGTTCTGAGACTCGTAACGTTCGTCTGCGGCTCCCCAGAGCTTCGGGCTGTTCAGCACAAATCTGATTTCCCACCAAGCAGCTCAAGGCAGTTAGTGCTCAGTTTGGTTCCAAAGAATTAAGCACGCTGTTACAAACGGTGATAGTCTGTGTGACTCCAGATAAGCCCATTTTGCAGGAGATGTGTGCAGAGCATGAACAAAGCAGCGGCTGCTGTTGTGCGAGGGGCGATTACAAGGGAAATCAAGGTGAAATTAAAGGAACATTTGCTTCAAGGCTAATTGGCAGCAATTAATAAGAGGGAAAGCAATGGTAGAGCTCAGTGGCTGAAGGGTGGGCTGAAGGAATTCACAGGTAAAAATATTCAGTATCACAGAACATTATGGATTGGAAGGGATCTCAAAAGATCATCCAGTCCAATCCCCTACCAGAGCAGGATCCCCTAGATCCAGTCATTAGGGATGGGAAGGGACCTGGAAAGATCATCCAGTCCCATCCCACTGCCACAGCAGGATCCCCTAGATCCAGTTGCACAGGAACATGGCCAGGTGGGTTTGAAATGTCTCCAGAGAAGGAGACTCCACCACCCCCCCGGGCAGCCCCTTCCAGTGCTCTGTCACCCTCACCATGAAGAAGATCCTTTTCACACTGAAGCAGAACCTCCTATGTTCCAACTCACGTCCCTTGTCCTGTCACTAGGTGCCCCTGAGCAGAGCCTGGCTCCATCCTCCTCACACCCACCCTTTCCATATTGATCAACATCCATGAGGTCACCCCTCAGTCTTCTTTTTTCCCCGCTCAAGAGCCCCAGCTCCCTCAGCCTTTCCTGATCAGGAAGGTGTTTCTCTCCCTTAATCATCTCTCTGTGTAAAACCAGGGCTACCAGCTCGCTGCCTCTCGAGGTCTGAATTTCTCCTGTTGCAGTGATGTGGCGTGAGATGGATTTCCTAGGCCACCTGATCTGCTGCTGTCTAAAGGCTGTGGCAGCTGTGGCTTCAGTGCGTTGATTTGGATGACAGACAGATGAGCTGAGAAGCTGAGCTCTGCAGCTCTGCTCTGGGCCGCATGCAGAAGTAGCAGGGACTCTGGAATCTGTCTCAAGTCGCACAGGGTGCGTGGGCAGAGAGATAAGGATTTCAATTTTCTCAGCTCAGAGCCAAAATCAGCCCAGCCTGGCAACAACCAGAGCCTGGGAAAAGAGGGGAGTTGTCTGCAAGCTGTGTAACCTACAACCTGTGGGAAAGGGAGGGCAGCAGCGAGGGGTACCTCACGATCATGGAGGGACAAATGTTTATCAGTGATCTTGATGAGTTTAAAAGTCACTTAGATGAGGTGTTGGGGGATCTGGTTTAGGGGTGACCTTGTAGAGTTGGACGTGATGATCTCGGGGGTCTTTTCCAACCTTAGAGAACCTGTGGTTCCGCACTACATGACTTTATTGATTAGATGTGCTGTGCCTATATTCTATGATTCTGTGAGATCATGTCTTTTGTAGTAAAATGTTTTCCAGCCTGTGCTTCAGGAGGATAAATAATAAAAACCAAAACAGTACAATTATAGTAAGTAGTCAATAAAAAGATCAGGATTTGATGTGCAACTTTGAAGCAGGGAGTCGAGGGAAGTTTCACTGCTGACTTCAGCAAGGATCAAACCCAGGCTTCCCCCCCCCCACTGCTGTTTGTAGCTGCTCTTTGGCATTTCTGAGTTCTCTGCCTGGGAAGCAGCAGAGGGATTTTGGCTGTGGGACACAGGGATCTCCAAAAGTCAAATGATGCTCGCTGCCAGGTTGCCCTTTTAAAAAGTGACCTGTGGGGCAGCTGTCCCTCGCTCGGGGATGTCTCTGATTAGCTCTGCTGGAAATTGTCTCAAGACATTCTGCCACACACCTGCTTCCTCCCAACAGCAGTCTGGTGCCTCCAGGTTTGCTGGAGCCGTGTTGTCTTTTCCCCAAAGGAATCCAGACGAAGAGCATCCTGCCTGTCAGAGGGAGGAGAATCATCCTGACCCCGGGAGGTTTGGAGATGGCTTTATGGAGTGGTGGTGTGCACCTTCCTCGTTATTGACATCACTCCGGTCCCTGGGTACCTGAGCTCTCTGTGCCAGGGCTGGGAGCAGACAGCCTTGCTTTGAGGAAGTGATGCTCTTAAATCAGAAAGGATGGACAAGAAGGGAGGATGTCCCCGGGGTGATGTTACCTGCCACTGATGGAGATGACAACTTGAGCCTTGTGCTGCAAACCTCCAGGTTTAGTTCCTGTGCCTCTTTCAGCCCGTGGGGGTTGGAGCTCAATTCCATCAGATCTTGTGTTGCTGGGTGGATGAGTACCACTCACTGCTGGGCTGCACCACTGAAGTCCCACTGCTTGAATGTAAATGTAGGACGAGGTTTTATCAGATGCTTTGCAAAAGGGGGAGTTTTTCAAATGCTGTGGCTCAGGGGATTGGATCTTTTGAGGTCCCTTCCAATCCCTAATGTTCTGTGATCCTGTAATTGTTAGTCCTTGATGCTCTTCTCTTCACTTTTAGAGGTTGTTCTCATGAACTAAACCTGGAGGTTTACAGCACAAGGCTCAAGTTGTCATTTCCATCACTGGCAGGTAACTTCACCACAGGGACATCCTCCCTTCTTGTCCATCCTTTCTGTTCTCTCTTTGCAGAGAGCCTGTGTGCTGTCCAGGCACATACTCTGCCAAATGTCAGAGAAAACACACGTCAGTTTCCTCCCAAAGGTAAACCCAGGATGGCATCCGAGCTGTTTACTCTGTGGATTCTCATTGTTGCTGTCTTATGTTTCCTCTCAAACTTGCCCTTTAGCAGGAACAAAGCAACTGGCCGAAGGCCGGGTTTTGCTCTTTGCTGGTGCTTTGTCGATGAAGCTGGAGAAGTGGTGAACCCTGCCCTGAAAAGAAACACTTCTGTTTCTTGGTGGTGCATTTCCTTGCACCTTGTTTTCGAGGATGATTATGTTGAAATGTCAGTGTCTCATCCATTTTTCTGCTCTACAACAGATACAATAGGGCCAGACTGTCTGATCTCCAAACCCTCTGCTTTTCTGTCCGCATGGAACAGCTCGCATCCTCGAATGCCTGCCTCTTCCCAGTCAGGTGCCCCTGGCATCTTGAACCAGCAGCGAAGCTGAGGTGTTGTTGAGGCTGTCCCAGTCCCGTTCACCTGAGGAGCAGGTTCTCTGGGTGCTGCACCCCTTCTGTGAGCCCTTAAAGTTCTTAACAACTCATCTCCCAGTTCTGACAGCCTTGCCTGTATAAAGAAAGCTTGGGAAATCACAGAATCATCCAGGTTGGAAAAGATCCCTTGAGATCATCAAGTCCAACCAGCAACCCTACTCTACAAGGTCACCCCTAAACCAGATCCCCCAACACCACATCTAAGCAACTTCTAAACTCATCCAGGGATGGGGACTCAGCCCCCACCCTGGGCAGCCCAGTCCAGTCCCTGACCACTCTGTCCGGGAAGAATCTCTTCCTGATGGCCAGTCTGACCCTCCCCTGGTGGAGCTGGAAGCCCTTCCCTCTGCTTCTGTAGCTAATGACCTGTGAGCAGAGCCCAGCACCAGCATCTCTGCAGGGTCCTTTCAGGTAGCTGGAGAGAGCAATGAGGTCTCCCCTCAGCCTCCTCCTCCTCAAACTGAACGGCCCCAACTCTTTTTATCTCTCCTCATCAGATGGATTCTCCAGGCCCTTCCCCAGCTCCTTTGCCCTCCTCTGCCCTCACTGCAGCCCCTTGATGTCTCCTCTGTACTGGTGCCCAGATCTGGACCCAGTGCTGAGCAGAGGGGGACAATCCCCTCCCTGCTCCTGCTGGACCCACCGCTTCTAATCCAGGCTGCAGCGCTGCGATGTCTCTCAACACCCCTGTCTCCTCCTGCCCTCGCAGGTAAATTTATCACTTCTACTGCTGCACTTGCAGGACAGGCTCCTTTGTCTCCTCTCAGGAGACTAGTCTGCATCCTGCAGGATTAGAAAGGTTCAGAAAGCGACGGCGAGCTGGCAGGAAGAGCAGGAGTTGTCCAGGAACGTCAGGAGGTGTCAGCCCGGCAGCACTGGGGGACGGCAGCCCTTTTCAGCCCGTCTGCGCCACGAATAGCTGCTCCAAGAAGGAGCCAGGAGCGCTGCCGGGATGGCAATGAAACTTTCCTCTGGTCTGAGACAAGAAGGGAGCTTTTCTCCCTGCTTGAGGCAACTGAGGCCAAATAAATCAAGAGGCGGAGCTTACAATAGGATAAATAGCCGACCTCACTAAATAGCTCCATGGGGGGTGCAGAGGGGGAGACCGACCAGGCAGGATGAGGTGGCTCTTAGCTGTCTGCTTCTTTGCTTTCATTTTGTTTATTCTCTGTCACACTTCCTCTTCTCCTTTGCTGCTTGTGGCTCTCCTCCTTTCAGAAGGGGTGTGAGGCTTCTTGTTCAGGATATACACTACAAGAAGTCTCCCCGGTGCCCAGCAAACAGCAGCAGCATCTCGACAGACCTCAGAGTCAATCTCTTTGCACTTAGGCTGCAGGTATAAATTCTTCCTGGTGGTGAATTAAATCTCCTGTCTCTGCCGTGCAGTGTGTGTGGGGTGGTTGTGGCTCTTTCCTTGGTTATCAGTTGCGTTTGGGGGGTAAGTTGTGGTTTGATGTGAGTAGGGCTTGGTGGGGGAGGAAGAGAAGGGAAGAGGACAAGTGGAGGAATCATGAGTATGGACAGCCTGCAGCACGTCCTGGGGAGGGTCGCTGAAATGATCGGGGGAAGGGAGCATCTCTCCTGTGAGGACAGGGTGAGAGAGTGGGGGAGTGCTGGTATCACTGGGAGGAGGCACCTCACTAGATGGCAGCAACGCCACAGCTTTATCAAGCAGCCTCTGGGCCTCCTACCCTCCCCCCAGATGGCTCCTGCCTACAACAGCAAGGCAAGAAAAGAGAAGATCTCCAGTCTAATCCTTCTGCTGTAGAGGGTTCCAAGAGAAGAGCTGTGATTTGCTGAGTTCTGCCCAGCCTAAAGGTATCTCTGTATAGGCTGGGAACTCACCTGTTGGAGAGCAGCATAGGAGAAAGGGACCTGGGGGTCCTGGTGGCCAGCAGGATGGCCAGGAGCCAACAGTAGGCCCTTATGGCCAAGAAGGCCAACAGCATCCTGGGGTGGATCAGAAGTGGGGTGGTTAGTAGGTGGAGAGAAGTTCTCCTCCCCCTCTATCTCTGCCTTGGTGAGACCACAGCTGGGGTCTTGTGTCCAATCCTGGACCCCTCAGTTCCAGAAGGACACAGAGCTGCTGGACAGAGGCCAGTGCAGAGCCACAGAGATGATGGAGGGAGGGGAGCATCTCCCTGCTGAGGAAAGGCTGAGGGAGCTGGGGCTCTTGAGCTCTTTAGGTCAGGTTGGATCTTGGGTTCTGAGCAATCTGGTCTTGTTGGAGATGTCCCTGCTCCTTGCAGGGAGGTTGGACTAGATGAGCTTTGAAGGTTCCTTCCAACCCAAAGCTTTCTATGATTCCAAACACACATCTCTGTGTGAATATCAATGTCCAGAGGTGTGTGTGCACGCTCATGCCTGGGCTTTTCTTGCTATTAGGAAGCTGATAGCTGAGAGTGACCCCCCAGCGTCGGAGGAAAGGGAGAGGCAGAGCTCGGACAAGTCAACTTTTGCCTTGATGTCTCCCCAGTAGTGGCCCCTGTTGTCCTCTGTCACAGGAGCTGCTAGTTCCCCCCTTTCCTGCAAATCAGTCTGAGGGAAACACTCAGTCAGGAATGGGCCTCGTTGCCTGCTCTGCTGATGGCTCTTTGTGTGCTAGGAACACTCAGGAAACGGAGACAGCAGCTGATTCAGAAGATGCTAAAATGTGCTGGTGATTTTCTCTGGGAAACTCCCCAGCCAGTTTCCTTGGACCAGTTCACAGTCTGTCAGAGCAGCAGCCAAGTTCTGCTGCTGTAGGATGGCTCAGCTAGTTAATAAATATTGTGCTGCACGTTGTGTTGAGCCCAGGATTAAACATCCCGGCAGGGTGAGAGAATGTCACTTGTCCTGCCAGCTGCTGGCCACATCCTCATCCCCGCTGTGGCCAGTCACATATGGTGTGATGTCCTGGACCTTCTGCAGCAGACGGGCGGTGGGAGAAGCACAGAGGTGCAAATGAGAACGGCGCTCAGGTGGGCTGGGTAGTGGTACTCACTGATTCACAGATTGTCAGGGGTTGGAAGGGACCTTGAAAGATGAGCCAGTCCAATCCCCCTGCCACAGCAGGATCCTCCAGATCCAGTCACACGGCCAGGTGGGTTTGAAACATCTCCAGGGAAGGAGATTCCACAACCCCCTGGGCAGCCCCTGCCAGGGCTCTGGCACCCTCACTGGGTGACAGTGACCTTCTTGGTCCTTCTCATATTGATGAGAAACCTCCTCTGTTCCAGCTCACACCTGCTGCCCCTTGTCCTGTCACTGGGTGTCCCTAAGCAGAGCCTGGCTCCATCCTCCTCACACCCACCCTTCACACATTGATCAACATCCATGGGGTCACCCCTCAGGCTCCTTTTTCCCAGCTCCCTCAGCCTTTCCTCAGCAGGGAGATGCTCCCCTCCCTCCATCATCCCTGTAGCTCTGCGCTGGCCTCTCTCCAGCAGCTCTGTGTCCTTGTGGATCTGAAGGGCCCATCTCTGTGGGGCAGAGCAGGGGCTGGAGGTTGAGCCTGGCAGGATGGAAAACCAGAGAAAGAATTTCTTGTAATGTGTCTGTTGACCTCTCCAAGACAATAGAAGTGAAAAGTGTAACCTGGGGCGTGGGCTGTGAAAAAGAACCCCAGCTCCCAGGGGCACTCATAGCCCTGCGCTCTGTGCTGTGAGGTTTGGATGAGAGCCACCAAGTTTGTGACAAAGCTGCCCCTGAAATTTGAAAGCAGAGACATCCAAGGACCATGGGGCTTTACCTGCACGTTGGGAAGGATATTTGAAGCTAAGAAGAGGAGTTTTAGTGCAGGGCCAGTGAATCTGGGTTATTTCCTGGCTATAACTCTCACCAAGCTTTCCATAGGCTGCAGATCCTGCTTGTGTGAAGGAGGAGAGACACAAGATGAGGGCAATAGCCTGGGGAGGTCCACTCTCACATCTCACATCTCACACCCACAGGGGTGAAACAGAAGAAGAAGCTGTTGAGTTTCAGTAGAGCCTCTTTGGGGACACAGGCTCAAAGGGGTCTCTTGTCTCAGTGAGGCCAAGGATGCTGTGCAGAGGGGCCAGGCTCCCTGGTGGCCCTTGGTGCCCTCGCACCAAGCAGCTTCACCAGCACTTGTGTTCTCCCAGTGCCCCTTAGGGCCCAAAGCCAGTGGATTTATATCTATGTTTATATTTGTCTGGGACTAATTCTTTGAGGGGAAAAACAGCCCAGACTCCTCTTGTCTTTCAACTTGTTAGCTGTAGTGGTGACAGGGTGTTTTATCTGGCTGGGTGCAGGCACAGAGAAGCATGAAGCCCTTGTTCCTGCCATTAAGGCTACTGTGTGTAGGACTTTGCTATCTGAGGATGTGTGTGAGGAGTTGCTGTCTGACCTGCTCATCTGATTGTGCTGACTTTAACTTCTTTGGAACCTCCTCTGTTCCAGCTCTCACCCATTACCCCCTGTCCTGTCACTGGGTGCCCCTGAGCAGAGCCGGGCTCCATCCTCCTGACACCCACTCTTCACATATTGATCAACATTCACCTCTCTTGATCTCCTAACCACCCCCCTTCTAATTGACCCCAGGATTCCATTGGCTTTCCTGGCCACCAGGGCCCATTGCTGGCTCCTGGCCATCCTGCTGGCCACCAGGACCCCCAGGTTCCTTTCTCCTGTGCTGCTGCTCAAGTAGTTCTTGGTTAGCCACTATTGTTCTGAGTGTTTGGAGAAGTTTGTGGGTTATCTGCTGCCCTTTGCTGAGCCCTCGTGACATTTTACCAGCTGGGACTGTGCTCTGTGTCAGGCTGAAAGAAAACAGTCCAAGGGGTGTGGGCCTGGCTGATTGCTCTCACAACTTCATGTGGCAAAGAAGCTGGGACACATGTTGTGTGGTGATAGGCGCTGGAAAAAGCAGAGAAGTCTCTGCTGGCAACTTGTGAGTGTGGCAGGGAATCCTGGAAACTTTCCCAAAACTTCTTGTTTATAGATTGTGACAACACGGGGATTCCTACAGTCCTGGCCTTTGTCTCTGTCGCTTGTCCTTTGCCAGAAGGTGCTGGCTGCTGTCTGACTGGAGCGACTCTTTCCATGTCTTGGCTCTTGATGCTCTTACCCTTCAAAAGTCTTTAGCAGGTTGGTGGGAAACACATCCCAGCTGCTAAGGTGCCCCGAATCGCTCTTGGTTTCCAGGCTCCAGACGGGTTTTTCTGTATCAGTAGGTTATTAAGATATTTTTGGGGTGTTCTGGAAGCTAAATGCACCTCGTGCTCACAGCGTGATTTGAAGTCTTCCCCAAAACCTGAGAGAGGGTTCACAGAATCACAGAACATCAGGGGTTGGAAGGGACCTCGAAACATCACCCGGTCCAGTCCCCCTGACACAGCAGGATCTTCTAGATCCAGTCGTTAGGGATTGGAAGGGGCCTGGAAAGATCATCCAGTCCCGTCCCCCTGCAAGAGCAGGATCCCTAGATCCAGTCACACAGGAGCGTGTCCAGGCAGGTAGATCAAGTGCATGGAAGGAATAAGCTCCTGGGTGCAGCACAGCTGGAGGGGAGCACTCTGTAGGGCAGCAAGACGAAGGTTGGGCAAGTGCCTGACCTGCGTCTCCTGCGCCGATGAGCCCCACCTGGGCCTGCCCCACGCCCTCAGCAGGAGCCATAAAGGACTGGCCTTCCAGAACCTACTCTGGGTTCTCTTCTGTTGAGGCTCCTCACCCACAACAGGAGCAAGGAGAAGGCTTTTCCTTCATGTTTCAGGTAAGATTGCTCTTGCTGCTCTTGTGTGTGTTTGTGAAAGCTTTTCTCTGTTAGAGCTCCCTCTGCTCTTGTGTGTTTAGGCTTTGGCTCACTCAGCTGCCCTTGTCATCTGAGGGGGTTGTAGGAACATTCATCTGCCTCTGTTGTGATCCAGTCGCACGGGCACGCGGCCATGGCCCTGTGCGACTGGGTCTAGGGGATCCTGCTGTGGCAGGGGGTTGGGGCTGGATGATCTCTTGAGGTCCCTTCCAATCCCCAATGTTCTGTGACTCTGTGTGCTCTGGTCTCTACCTGGGGCACTCAGAGGTGGTGGTAAATATGGGGAAGGGATAGAACAGCTTTGGCCCAAGACCTGCTTGATCTCATAGAAGGAGGGCATGGAGCAGGGCCGTGGAGGTGAGCCTTCAAAAGCTCACAGAAAGCAATTGGATAACAAACAGAATGACTCTGAAGTTTTAGTAGATGGTCTCAAGGTCATGGGAAAAATAAAAGGAAGGAAGATGGATGTTTCCATGGGTATAAAAATCTATAGCAAACCAAGAGAATTTCCATCGCAGCAGAAAGATGGGATGGGTTTGGGTGTAACCTGGTGGAATTGTCAACATCTGAGCATCAGCAGAGGTTTTTGGTTGCCTGTCAGGGACAGACTCCAGCTGGGCAGCGGGGATCATCCCAAATGTCCTCAGGCTGTGTTGGGGCAAACTTTTTTGTGTGGATGGGGAAACAAAGGAATCGATGGGGGCACCTACCAAATTCAATTGTGACCAGAAAGGCTTGCAGGGAACACGGAGGAGGAAGGGATGGTTAAAGAAAATCAATGGCGAGAGAGCAGACTTCGATAAGGCGAGGGGTTTGATTTATGTTGGTCTTGGGAAGATGCTGTAACGTGGGACATGGCTGAATAAAGAGACTGAGTGCCAGGAGGAGTGTGGGGTGTCCATTGCTGGGGGGTTTGAGCGGATGCAAGAGCCTGAAGCTGCCAGAGGATGGTTAAGTTGGATGTTTGGAAGCCCTTCCTCAGGAAAAGGGTGATCAGAGCCTGGACTGGCCTGCCCAGGGCAGTGGGGGAGTCCCCATCCCTGGAGCTGTTGAAGGACAGACTGGCTGTTGGCCCTTAGTGCCCTAGTGTGGCTGCTGTGGTGGTGTTAGGGGCTGGGCTAGATGATCTTGGAGGGTTTTTCCAGCCTCAGTCATTCTTTGATGCAGCCGCAGACCTGTGCTGCCCTAACAGAGATGTGGTCGTGCTGTTGGAGCCAGTGAGTAGCTGGCACAGAGCAAACCTGGTCTCTCTCTGCAGTCTGCAAGAGGCTAGATGGATAAATGTACCTCTCTTTACCCAAGACAGTCCTAAAGCAAAGTACACGGGCAGCTCTATGGAAATTGTGGAGAACGTTTGTCTCTCTTCAGCAAAACACATAAATCTTGGTGAAGTCTGTCAAAAGATCAATCATTGTGAGATTAGCAGGTGACATTGCGAAACTGAAGTCAGTGTGTCCCACTTGTGCTGGGATGTAAATAGAGCTGGGCTGGGCTGGATGAACTCAGAGGGCTTCTGTGATTAGGGGGCTGGTGGTCCTGCACTGAAGCAGAGCCTGCCCTCATGTGACCCATAGAATCATTCTATGACCCTTGGAATCATCAGTCCAACCATCAACCCTACTCTACAAGGTCACCCCTAAACCAGATCCCCCCAACCACTACATCTAAGCAACTTTTAAACACATCCAGGGGTGGGGACTTGACCCCACCCTGGGTGCCCAGTCCAGGGTCGAAGTTCTTCCTGATGGCCAGTCTAACCCTGCCCTGTTAGAGCTGGAAGCCCTTCCCTCTGCTTCTGTCACTAACTCCCTGTGAGAAGAGCCCAGCAGCAACGTCTGTACAGGGTCCTTTCAGAGAGTTGTAGAGAGCGATGAGGTCTCCTTCCTCAAACTAAACAGCCCCAGCTCTCCTGGTCCTCCTGTGCCTGGTTTGGACACCCTGATGCTAAGGAGCTGGCTGCAGAGTTTAGCATGTAAATCACACCCCTCCTCGTGCCTAAGTGCCTGTAATAATAGCCCGTCTTCCCCTGACTGGAGCTGGCTGCCTTGTGGAGCGCTCGGCGGTTACACGGGAGGTGCCGTTAACATGCAAGTTGCTCCCTCCCAATAAACACCAGTTTAAAAAGTAGTGAGGTTGCCAAAATTCATCTGATATCCCTAAACTGTTGGGGGTTTTCTTCATTTCTTCCCCCCCCCCACTGTACTTGCCAACTGTTGCTTCCAGGGAAGAGGCAAGTCGGTATTAAAATAGAAATTAAAGGAGGGGGTGAGTCTGTATTAAAGCAGTTGGGTAGGGATGTGGAGCACATGTGGGAAACACTGTAGGAAAAACCCCTGACCAAACCATGAAGAAGACCTGGAATAGCATGGAAGTGTGTGGTTAGCTATTGAGAGAGGTTCTTCTCCCTGTCTGCTCTGCCCTGGGGAGACCACAGCTGGAATCTTGTGTCCAGTTGTGGACCTCACCGTTCCAGAAGGACACAGATGCTGGAGAGAGCCCAGAGCCACAGAGGTGATGGAGGGAGGGGAGCATCTCCCTGCTGAGGCGATTCTGCGATTCCTTCAGTCTGTTGCTGTGTGTTAAACTAACTGCATTTATAGTGGGAATGATGGTTGGGCTTGATGATCCCGGGGTCTTTTCCATCCTGAATGGTTCTGTGATTCTACATGGACCTTGGGAATGCACCTTATGTTGCGTTGTCACCTCTAGCACCTTATGAATCTACATGGACCTTGAGAATGCTGCAGCACAATCCATCAGCTTCAGTCAACATAAATAATCACTTCCAGTGAGGAAAAATCAGCAGCACAGCCAGGTGACCTCTTTCTTAAGAGGAGACTAACTGGACCTAGACAGTGTTAACTTTCTTCCTGAGTGCCCCAGCTGCAAACTAGCTCAATGTCTGATATTAAGGAAGCAAAATAAATTGCCTCTTATAATCCTCATATTTCCTTAAGAGACTTTGGAAGGACTTAATTCAAAGTCAGTCATAATCCCTAAGAGCAACCAGAGCGAGGTGAACGGTGATGGATTCTCTCTGTACTGGCTTTAATCACTGGGTGGGGGGGAAAAAAAGACCCCACAACCCTAGAAGATTATACAAAGAGAGCTGAAATCTGGGCGCTGCATCTGCCGGGCTACTGCGTTTCCATTAGCTGCCAGGCTTCGTGGCACATTATGCTCCCAGTAACAGTGGGGCAAGTTATTCTTCCTGAAGTGGAAGGAGTTCCACTGAAATTAATCTGCCATAATCTAGTGCAGACTTCCTCTCCTTCCTTTGCTGAAGCATTTGGTTCACATGATGTATGTGCAGTAATTAATTTAAACTAACATGAAGTAACCCATTTATCCTTGAAAGGGTTGGGGATTAGAAGGCCTCTAGTCCAATTTTCAGGATGATTTCTGTTTATATGGCAAAAAACCGCTTGCAAAAAGAAGCTAAGGCAGCAGAAAAAGAGAAGAAACTCCACCAACCGGACTTTGTTTAGTTGTTTTGTGAAAGTGGGGCCCACGAGGACTTTGTTTGTCGTTTGATGCTGAATTGTTTCCCTGTGTTAGCTAAAGCAAACAGCTCTGGTGCTCGGTGGCCTGGCTCTCAGTCAGAGCTGCCGTGGCTGCAGACGCTGTGTGTGCTCTGCTGCCCATCAAGCAGTGGTTTTGTGTTGCTGCAGATGAGATCAATGTTTGTCACTTGTAAACTGCGGCTCCTAATCCACTATTTACATCAATTCTAGTGGCTGGTGGCTACGTGTCTGTCTGCAGGAGAGAGGGGCTCTCTTTGCTCGGGCAGTGGGGAGGTGAGATTACCTGGTAGGACCATAGCACTGATGTTGTTGGTGTCAGTCGGCTTGCTCGGGGATTTAGTTCTGGGTGGAAAAGACCCTTGAGATCACAGAGCATTAGGGGTTGGAAGGCACCTCGAGAGATCATCCAGTCCAATCCCCCTGCCACAGCAGGATCCCCTAGACAGAGTCACACAGAAATGTATCATCAAGTCCAACCAATAACCCAACCCTACCAAGTTCACTAGATCAGATCTGTAAGCACCACATCTAAAGGATCTTGAAACCCCTCCAGTGATGGTGACTCGGCTCCCTCCCTGAGAAGCCGGTTCCAATCCCTGACTAGGCCAATGGCATCCTGGGGTGGATCAGGAGGGAGTTGGTTAGTAGATGGAGAGAGGTTCTCCTCCCTCTCTACTCTGCCCTAGTGAGACCACATCCGGAATCTTTTGTCCAGTTCTGGGCCCCTCAGCTCCAGAAGGACACAGACCTGCTTGAGAGAGTCTATCATCTCTGTGGCTCTGTGCTGAAGGGAGGCTGAGGGAGCTGGGTCTATTGAGCTTGGAGAAAAGGAGACTTAAGCGTGACCCCATTGATGCTGATAAATCTGGAAAGGGTGGGTGTCAGGAGGATGGAGCCAGCCTCTGCTCGGGGGCATCTAATGATAGGACAATAGGCAGTGTGTGTCAGCTGGAACAGAGGAGGTTCCACTCAGACCTGCAGGCCTCATCCTGCTGAGGTGCCCTTGCCGCTGGGACATGAGGATCCAGACATGGGTGAGTAGGAGTTAAGGACAGACCCTCATGTGTTAAGGAATAAAATGTTCCACCCTGGAATTGCTTAAGAAGATAAATTTTAAGTGGCAGGTGAGAAGCAGCAATGAGTAACAGCTACATCATCTCTGCATTGACTCAGAGCCAGAGCCTGGGTTTTCACACAGGCTTGTGTCAGGAGGTTGCATCATCCAGCATCAAGGACTGATCCTGCAGGGTTTAGTTCCTGTATTAAATGGGAGTCAAGGGTCTGTGAAATGGATGGCACCTACCTGAATATTTCTCTTCTTGTGCCCTTCACCAGTGACTTCCACCCTTGGTTTGAGCCCTGAAAGCTCGTTGGCAGACACCAGGTGAACCTTTTCAGCTGCTCATTTCTGGGAACAGATCCCTTTGCTGTCTAAATTCACCTGCTCATTGAAGCTTTTCATTTTGCCCTGACGTTTGTATGAACCCAGGTAGTCAGTCAGGACTATCTAGTGAATTTGGTGAGTTTCCTGAGTGCAAGGGCCAATGCTCCCTTGCTCTTGGCAAGGTGAGGGTCTTTTCTTCCCAGTCCTGCCCACCCTGAGCTTGGCAAGCATCTCAAGGGACCAGCATTGAGGGTAATTTTCAACTTGCTTTGCTTTAATTGATTTTATACACTTTGCTGGCTGTAATTACTTGTTTGTAATCGAGTCTTTACCTGAGCTGTCTCCTAAAACCTGGGATCTGAATGAACAAGAAGTAGTTTTTCCTCAGGGCCAACCTGACCTTCCCCTGGTGCAGCCTGAGGTCATTTCCTCTTGTCTTGTCACTTCTTGCCTCACGTGAGAAGAGCCCAACTGGTGAGGTGTCGCTGGGCACAGACACAGGGACCTCTGGTGCAGTGGGACAGCAAGATGTTGGGGCTGTGAACCCCTTTCATGGCAAAAAGCAGCAGAAGAGGAGGCGGCAGGTGTCAGGGAGAAGGGTGAGAGAACATGAATCATTCCTGTGTCGAGGCAGCCTTACTCTCGCTGTTCCATACGTTCTGCTGTGCTTTGCCCTGTCTATATGCAAATGCCTCAGCTGATGATATTTCCATCTCTGCCCTGCAGAGGTTCTCCCGTGGGCTGATTCATTGTGCTCTTAATGCATATTTTTTCCTAAGAAGTAGCCCCGTGTGAGGTTTGCTTCCTTTCTTTTCTTGTTTTCCCTTTGTGTCTATCTCGAACCCCTTTCCTCTCTTTGTGATTATTCTTGGACATTCTATCCCACAGACTTGCTATAGCAGGAAAGAGATCGCCCCGAGAGTGGATTTCCTATAATAACAGAGTGGACATGGATTTCCTTTGCTTGTGGGGGACCAGCTAGCAGCTGAGTAGCCGATAAAAAGTGCTCTATTCACCGCTCATATTGTGCCCTCTGTGTTTGCTTTAGAAGCTGCTGATGTCTTTCCCACCGGCTGTGTTGCTTTTGCAGTTCTTAAGACTCTTGGGATGCTGAATGGAGACAGCCAGCTGCAGTGCGAAGATAGGGTGAGGTGAAGGTCTGGCTCTCCTGACCACGCTCTGACCTCCAGTGGGGACTGCTGGAGGGGTGGCAAGGAGATGTAGTTGTGCTTTTCCACTTGCTGGGTCTGAGCTCTGATGTTGAGCACCACTGGTCGGGGTCCGAGAGCTTTTGCCTTATGGTTTGTCTAAGGTGTTGTCTTGAGTTTGAGCCAAAGAGCAGGTGTTTGAGCAGTGGCTGATGCAGACTGCTGCCCAGGGGGTTGTGGTGTCTCCTTCTTTGGAGACATTTAAGACCCACCTGGCCATGTTCCTGTGCGACTGGATCTAGGGGATCCTGCTGTGGCAGGGGGATGGAACTGGATGATCTCTCGAGGTCCCTTCCAAATCCCTAATGATCTGTGACTCTAATTAGTTTTAAAGTCAGAATCATTGGCAAGCCAAGAGAAGCAGTATTGGCTAGGAGAGAGGTAGAGAGCTCCTGAATCATAGAATCCTAGAAGGGCTGGGGTTGGAAGAGACCTTAAATATCATCTAGTTCCAACCGCTCTTCACAGGCAGGGACACCTTCACTACAGCAGGTTCCTCAGGGCCCCAGACAACCTGCCCTTCAACACTGCCAGGGATGGAGCAGCCACAGCTGCCTTGGGCAGCCTGTTCCAGCATCTCAGCACCCTCACAGCCAAGAATTGGTTCCTCATGGCCAACCTCAGTCTCCCCTCTTTGAGTCTGGAACCCTTTTAAACATCTCCAGGGAAGGAGACTCCATAACCCCCCTGGGCAGAGCACAATGGTGGGCAGAGCACAATGGTTGCCATAGCCTTCTGGAGAGAGGTCAGCTGGGCCAGCAGGCGTTGTTCAAGGTCGGGCACGTTCCAAGGAGCGCGCAGGAGCTGCACACGATGTGAGGGGAGTGTCACCTCACATCATCCCCATGTTAGCAGTGAGGCTGAGACTGCACTAATGAAGGGGAGGCTGAGCAGAGTGTTGTCCAAAGGACCCCCTGCTGTCTGTCCTTCCCAATTCCACTAGTTTTCACGGAGCTGTGCTGCCAGCAGGGCTGGGGGAGCTCAGCCAGCTCACCCCCCCGCGAAAGCTCACTCGGGCAGCCCGCGCTTAGGCTGGCTCAAAGCGGTGGAGAGTGGCAGCGCCGACCGCTCTGCGAGGACGCTGCCTGTGCTGCGAGGCTGAGTGACAAGCAGAATAATGCTGGTGTCTGCAGAGATTGAGAAACCAGGAGGGGGAGGAGGCTTCGCAGCTCTATTTTAGCTGCTCTGAGCTGCAGCTGACAGCTAGACGCGTGAGGAGGTGTCAGAGACAGGCCTGGATTTTAGCCTGTGAGGGAGGAGACGAGCCTGGAGCCGAGAGAGAGGTCCACGGGTCATCAGGGATGGAGAGAGCTGATGCACTGGCGGGTAAAATTACTTGTGGGGTTTTGTCCTGCCTCTATCAGAATTCTCTCCAAGATGTCAGTCGATGCGTTTCTGTTACCAAACCGCTTCACACTCAGCATATTGCAGCAGATTGGTCTTCGTCAGGATCGCGGTGCGATGTCCTGTATCTGGGGATGGAAGCTGCGCTGGCCCCGCCTCTGACTTTGGGGTATTTGTGAATTCAAGCTCCGTTTGCTCTTTTCTGGGCTTCTGCTCTCCCTGTCTGTATTTTGGGTTATTTCTCATGGCAGAGATGAGCTGGTTGCTGCTCAGGGTGCAGGCTGGGAGTTCGCCAGGGTCTCCGAGTGATTTGTTGCCCTTCTCTCAGTGCTGCTCAGTGTGGGGTTTGTATGGCCTCATGACAGGGGCACCTTCCAGCACAACCCTTGTGAGACAACCCCATCAACAACACAAGGAGGGAGGCTGGGCTGTTCCTTTTCAGCAATAACAACCAGCTCTTTAAGCTGAGTGTGGAGTGGGTTGAGAGTAGCACAGAATCACTGACCAACAGGGACTGGAAGCGACCTTGAACAGTCAACCAGTGCCATCCCCTGCCAGAGCAGGATCACCTACACTGAGTTGCACAGGAACAGAGTAGCCCTGAGGAGAAGGACTAGAGAGTGTTGTCAGGGATTGACTTGTTGGAAAGAAGCATAGGAGAAAGGGACTGGGGGGCCCTGGTGGCCAGCAGGATGGCCAGGAGCCAGCAACGGACCCTGGTGGGCAAGGCCAACAGCATCCTGGGGTGGATCAGAAGGAGGGTAGTTAGCAGATTGAAAGAGGTTCTCCTCCATCTCTGCTCTGCCCTGGTGAGACCACATCTGGAATGTTGTGTCCTGTTCTGAGTCCCTCGGGTCTAGAAGGACACAGAGCTGCTGGGGAGAGTCTAGTGCAGAGCAACAGAGACGATGAAGGGAGTGGAACATCTCCCTGCTGAGGAAAGGCTGAGGGGTGACCCTATGGATGTTGACCAATATGGAAAGGGTGGGTGTCAGGAGGATGGAGCCAGGTTCTGCTCAGGGGCACCCACTGATAGCATGAGGGACAACAGGTGTGAGCTGGAGCAGAGGAGGTTCCACATCAATGTGAGAAGGACCTTCTTCATGGTGAGGGTGATGGAGCTCCAAAAGCACCGAATCACACAGCAACACCTCATCTGTTTGAAACACAGGGCTGAAAATGCCAACAGTGGACAACAGTTGAGCATCATGAAAGGTCTGAACTGACTGAAGTTTGGGGTCGTTGTGTTCTCCTTGGATTTTGTCCTGCACTGGTTCTGAGAGACAAAGGCAGCTCTCTGTCTTTAATTACTGAGAGGAGCTGGAACAGCTTTTTATGCAACCTGATTTGAATATCCTCCGGGCTGCAGAGAGACACCTATTCTGAAGGCACAGCATGCTCGTCGTGGCTCCCTGCCAATCAAGCAGTTGTCATTTGCTAGACAGTCCTAAACAACTTCTGCTCCTGCCTCAATTTGCTGTCTGTCTGACTGATGGCAGTGGCAGGGCTTCTCCCCTCCCCTCCCTCCCCTCTCTCTTCCTCTGAACCAGTGTCACCACATGGCAGGAGGGTTGAGGAGCACTCGGCCACTGCTGCTGAGAACAAGGCACTGATTGTGCTGCTGGCCCCAGGGCTTGGGCAAGGACCCCCAGAATGGAGCAGAGCAGATTATCCCTGTCATTCTCCAAGAATCCTCCTCTTTCTACAGCCCCTTGGGGTGGTCATGGAGATGAAGAGGGTTTAGCTGGTTTTACTTTGCATTTTAAACTGGTTTGAAGCTCTCTCTTGCCTGGCAATGCTGAAATCCAGATGTTTTTCTTAACTTGGAGCAGCTAGGTTGTGTCTGGACTGGGTGAGTGCAGTGGTGTGGCCCTGGGACAATAACACAGACTTCATCACCATAAAAGCATGGAAATATATCTGTCTTATCTCTGTGGCCCAGCTTTGCTGCTCTATCAGATCACCAGGAGAGCTCTCAGCAGTCCTACAGAGGACCCAGCTGAACCTCAGTGTCTTCTCTTGATCTCCTCCCTTGCCTCTTGCTGTAGGGCTCGAGCATTTTGAAGATGGTCCTCAAAATGTTCTCTCTGGACTTGTGAAAATACTCTGCCTTGTGGTTCCTGACTTTGAGACTTTGCCCGTTTGGGGTCTGTCATGGTTTTGGGTAGGTTTTAAGCACGTGTCTTCAGTCAGAGACTCTTCATTCAGTGAGAATGTGGCTGCTGGCCCTCTGGGGCACAAGCACCGATTGATACTGATCCTGCACTTCATGGTTCGTGAGCAGTTCTGGTGTCCAGAAAGTTTCCACTTTGCACAGCCAACTTTGCTGAACTTCTGGCCTTATCATGAACAGAAAACATCTCTTGATCCTGATGGTTGGGTTTCTCACTTACAGCCTTAGCATTACTGAATTACCGAGGCTGGAGAAGCCCCCTGAGCTCGTCCAGCCCAGCCTGGGACCTGACATCACCCCAGTGGCCACACCAGGACACTCAGGGCCACAGCCAGGCAGGCCTTCAACACCTCCAGGCATGGTGACTCCCCCACTGCCCTGGGCAGTCCAGGCTCTGAGCACCCTTTCCCTGAGGAAGGGCTTCCTAACACCCAACCTAACCCTCCCCGGTGCAGCGTCAGGCCCTGCCCTCTCAGCTGGTGCTGCCTGTAGACGGGTTCTCTTGTGAGGCTGCCCCATGTCTCCTTAATATATTCCCTGGCAGCAGGTGTCTAACGACAGGAATTCTCTCAGTGCTTGGTGTTTATGTAGTTCAAATATGTTTGAGCATCGATTTGCCTTGCCATCTTTGTCAAATGTTTGCCCTCAGCTCCTGCATTTTTTGCCTTGCGAGGCAACTTTTCCAGGCCCCCACGTCTTTGTGTTTGCTCTTGGCTTTTCCTCAGAAGTCACAATCTGGCAGTGCTGGAGCTACTTGGGGGTTTTCCAGTGAAAAGCTTCTTTGTTTTGTTTTCTTTAATTGAAAAGTTAGTTTTCTAAAACTGGAGACAGTTCCTTGGCAGAAGGTGTTTGCTGCCTCTGCCCCCAGATATGTCTGAGGTGCCCTTGTGGCCAAGAAGGCCAAGGGCATCCTGGGGTGGATCAGGAGGGAGGTGGGTAGTGGATGGAGAGAGGTTCTCCTCCCCCTGTACTCTGCCCTGGTGAGACTGCATCTGGAATCTTATGTCCAGTTCTGGGCCCCTCAGTTCCAGAAGGACACAGAGCTGCTGGAGACAGTCCAGTGAAGAGTCACAGGGATGATGGAGTGGAGCATCTCCCTGCCACAGCAGGGTCCCCTAGATAACAGGAACAGTCCAGGCAGGTTTCAAGCATCTTCAGAGAAGGAGACTCCACAACCCCCCTAGGCAGCCCCTTCCAGGGCTCTGGCACCCTCACTGGGAAGAAGGTCCTCCTCATGTTGATGTGGAACCTCCTCTGTGCGAGCTCTCACCCCTTATCCTATCATTAGATACCCCTGAGCAGAGCCTGGCTCTGTCTCCTGACACCCACCCTTCAGATATTCATCGACACTCATGGGGTCACCCCTCAGTCTCCTTTTCTCCCAGCTCCCTCAGCCTTTCCTCAGCAGGGAGATGCTCCTCTCCCTTCACCATCTCTGTGGCTCTGCGCTGGCCTCTCTCCAGCAGCTCTATGGAGTGAAGGCTGATGGCCATGGGATCGCCCAGTGTTGTAGGGTTTATTTACAGGGGGTTGTTGTAGTGCCCGTGCCTGGTGGCCGTGTCCTAAAGTGACACGAGCCAAGGCAGACCTTGAGAGGCTGGAGGATTCTGCCAACACCCTTCAGGATGACAACTGGCAAATGTAGGGCACGAGTCAGAAGCAGCAATGGGGCTGCACTGGCCCAGAGCTCTGCCAAACAAAAGCAGTTTGTGCTGGACATCCCACCATAATGTTCCTGTTGGGTCAACTTCCGAGTGCTTTTTCATTCCAGAACATCCTGTCAAAGTCAATCTTCAGAAGGGCAAATCGATTACTGTGGGGTTTTTTATGTCCCACTTAGATGGAAGCGTCGGGAAAACGCAAAGGGCACCTTGAAGAGAGCACTAGGCTCTATCTGCTGACCTCAGGATATTTCAGGTCTGCTTTGGAAAAGGAATAACTTCTCTTTTTATGATTTGTTTCTCAAGTGGCTCTTTATTTAACCAGATGCTTTCGTTTGGAAAATGGAAACAGTCTTCTTTTATTATTTTCAATAAAATTCCAGGCTTTAGTGAAGAGAAAATGCAAATCTGAATCCACTCCCCTCCTCTGCCTTGCAAACACACAGAAATCTTCTCTTCCCAAACAGAAATTGGAAGGGAGAAACCCCACCATCCCAGCCCCATGGCTTGAAGGGACACGTGTAAATCCTTCTCAAGTTCTCCCTCAGCGTTTGGATGGCTCAGCTCTGGTGTCTGGCTGATGTTAAGGTCCTCAGTTGTGTGGGTGTCTGGTTTGAGTAAGTGAGACCCTGTGTCACAACAAGGAGCAGGGAAGGGGGACAGAGGGAGGGGGTGAGGGAGAAAGAAGGAATCCAAAGAGAGAAGGAAAAGATAGAAGGAATAGAGAGAGAGAAGAAATAGAAGAGAGAGGGAAGGGCTGGAAGGGGAGAGAAGGAAGAGATGCAAGGAGCAGAGAGACAACTATGAAGACTTGGGAAGAATTAGAGAAAGAAGAGAGAGAAGGAATAGCTAGAACCTCGTTACCTCTCGCAAGCAGCTAATTGTTGTAAATATATGAACAACAACAAAACCGTGTAGAAATCTTCCTGGTACTAAAGCAACTAGACTGGAAAGAGTAATGGAAATGAAGCTCAGTGAGGGGTCCTGGCAAGTCCCGTAAGCAAGAAACAAATAAAGGGAGCTGGCAAATGGGGAGAGGAGTGGATTTTGTCGTTGCGTGCTGCGTGCATCGGCACAAGGTGTCTCTGTGTCAGAGGGTGCTCTGGGTCTCTCACCAGCAGGCTCCATGAAGTCCTGTCATTCAGTTGTTTCGTATCACCTCCCTGTCTGTCCCCTCTCCCCTTTCCTCTGCTGGCTGTGAGCTGCAGTGGGGAGAACAGCTCTGCTTCCCAAAAAAGGTCGTCAAAACAGCAGAAAGCACCAGCCTGGCCACCTCGGAGGGGATGGCAGTGAGTTTGGGCTCCAGCTCTTCGCCCACAGGCACGCTCTTGAGGATGGATTGATGTCAAGGATTACAAAAGAGGCTCGGCCGGATGCAGATAGAAAGCTCCAGGCGTTGAAAGTAATATCAAAGCAGAACCCTGCTTCATGAATTCTTCACAGCGCTGGCCCCAGTGGTCCCCGAGCCATTTAAAGGGGCTTATTGCTTGCTTGGCAGCCCAGGCTGAAGCCACGTTGCTACCGAGCAAATTCAGTGCTAAATATTAGCTCTGTAGCCAGGAAAGTTCTCCCTCTCTGGTTGTGCCTCTACCTAATATTGAAGAAGGTAAAAGGAAGTCAGTGGTGGGGATTATTGCTCCTGGAGTTCAGCAGAGGGACCTGCTCTATCAGAAGAGCATAATTTAATGACCTGGATTTCATAAGGAGGGGGGAAAGGAATTAGCTGTGAAAACAAGAAAAATGAACTTCATTTTGCTAAAGAACAGCTTAGAGACAGGAGCTCAGACTGCAGAAAGCTGGTGTCCCGCAGCTCATGGTGGGTTTTATTGCCCGGTTGTGATGGTCATTCAGGTCTTTCTTTTAGCTGGGTTCTTCTTCTCTGGAGACATTTAAAACCCTTCTGGCCATGTTCCTGTGCAGCTGGATCTAGGGGATCCTGCTCTGGCAGGGGGACTGTGGACTGGATGGTCTTTCGAGGTCCCATCCAGTCCCTACTGTTCAGTGGTTCTGTGCTTGAAAATGTTGAACTGACACCAGATGATGCAAACAGTACCTGCTGTCCTCAGATCCACAGAAAACCCCAACTTGTGTTGTCTGACAACCCCTCAAAAGACACTCTCACCCTTATGTCAACAGTCAGCTCAGTTTCCAGAGGGGTTTCCTGCCCAAGCCCTTGCATGCAGAGAGATTTCTTTATGCATAAACCCCGTAGAATTATCCAGTTGCCTGGGCACAGTGGCAACTCGTAGTCATCTTTCCCTTTTACGATGATTTATTTGATCCCTTCTGTATTTTAAGGAGGAGTTTGTTTACTGATCGAGGTGATCCTGCCCTGGCAGGGGGATTGGACCGGGTAATCTTTCTAGGTCCCTTCCAGCCCGTAGTGTTCTGTGATGGATTCAGACAAAGATGATAAAGCGAGCACTGAGCGGTTCAGTTGCAGTGCTTGGTTTGAGTCGGCGCACCACGCGTTACAGACCAGCTCCGGTACGGCTGGCGCCGTCCATGGAGCATTCATTTGACAGTCCTCTCTCTTCTTTATTTCACATCTCTCGTGTTTCAAGACGTTGGTCTAAAATTCCCTTTCCCGGGAGAAGCCTCGCTGAAGAGACGTGTGGCCTTGCCAGAGATCTGCTTCGTGTAAATCGTACACTGACAGTTCAGCCTCAACACTGCAGATCCAAAACAGACTGTCCTTAACAACCCCCCCCCCAAAGAGCAAAAGGTGTAGGTGGCCTTCGAGAAATTTCCAGTCTCATGTAAGGAAACAGTATGAACAACTTCTAAACCTTGAAGAAGCTGCTCTTTCCGTTCCAGATTGGAAGCTTTTGTAGAATCTTTAGGGATTGCAAATGACCTCAAAGGATCATCCAGTCCAATCCCACCCCCGCCACAGCAGGATCCCCTAGATCCAGTCACACAGGAACAGGGCCAGGTGGGTTTTAAATATCTCCAGAGATGGAGACTGCACAACCCCCTTGGGCAGCCTGTTCTTCCATGACTAGTAGTAAACTGGGCTGAGTATGGGTGTATTAACCTGGATGGGAGCAGAGCAGCAGTAATAGGGTAGAAAGTAGCGGTGTGTTCCCTGGCACAGACACCCCTAGATTTACTGGAAAAGCTTTAGTGTGCTGTAAGGTGCTTGGTTTGTACCCCAGGAAACCGTGCTCACAATGTGTGTTGGGCAGGGGTTGTGGCACAGCATGGTTTGGTGGCAACTTCCAGGGCTCTGTCACCTTCGCTGTGAAGAAGTTCCTTCTCATACTGATGTGGAACCTCCTCTGTTCCAGCTCACACCCATTGCCCCTTGTCTTATCATTAGGTGGCTCTATCCTCCTGACACCCACCCTTCACATATTGATCAACATTCATGGGGTCACCCCTCAGTCTCCTTTTCTCCAAGCTAAAGGGATGTACAGAATTGCCAGACCTTCCATGTGCTGTTCACAGAATCACAAAGAATCATTCAGCTTGGAAAAGTTCCTTGACATCATGGAGTCCAACCAGCAACCCTACCCTACAAGTTCACTTCTAAACCAGATCCCCCAACACTACATCTAAGTGACTTTTAAACTCATCCAGGGATGGGGACTCAGCTCCCACCCTGAGCAGCCCATCCCAGGGCCTGACTACTCTCTCTGGGAAGAATTTCTTCCTGATGGCCAGTGTAACCTCCCCCGTTGGAGCTTGAAGCAATTCCCTCTTGTTCTATCACTAATTGCCTGGGAGAAGGGACCAGCACCAACCTCTCTGCAATGTTCTTTCAGGTAGTTGTAGAGTGTGATGAAGTCTTCTCTCAGTCTCCTCCTCTTCAAACTGAAGAGAGAGGGTGTCGGCATGGAACCTGACACGATGGAGAGAACTCACATCTGCATGTGACTATCATGCCTGGTCTACTGCCAGCCACCCAGTTGCACGTGGAGGGAAGCAGAAGTTGGGAGCCCTCATCAGCGTGCCCCGTGGCGGGTGAGTCGGCTGCGCACGCAAGGACAGTCTTGACTGGTTTGTTTCTAGGAAAATGTCACTCTGACGGCCGCGTCCCACTTCAGAGCGGCTAACGCTGGCCTCCCGCGCAGCGTGGCTTATCTGCTAGTTGCCTCCCGCTTAGAGACTCGGACTCGTTCTGAGTGGGCGACGAGCTGCGCGTGTGCCTGCCCGTTCCCTCTGGCGAGAACCCGGCGAGTGTTTAGGGGATCACGTAGCTTGGCCCGCAACGGCTTTTCTCGGGTCCCTTCTTCAGGGGCTGAGGCCCAGCGATAGAAACTTTAAAGCAGACAGATAGTTAGATAAATTGTTCTGCTTAGGAGCAATTATGGCGCAGAGCTGGAGGTGATAAACAGAGATGGGGCCGGCAGACGATGCCTCATGCTCGCTGGAGAAATACTCGACTTTATAGTGTTTGGAACATCGACAGCCAGATGTTCAGGCAGCGCTCGTGAAAAATCAAGTCAGCTAATAATTCATTACAGCCCATCTCAGCTCCAGTTGCAAAAAGGGATAAACTGGAGACTAATAAACAATTTTCAGCTTCTAATAAAATCATAACAATCAAGAAAATTAGGCAAACAAGTAGGATAGGAGCCATTTCTGTGCTGAAAAGCAGTAGGAAGCCAGGAAGCTAACCTCAGTTTAATCGCTGCCGCTAATGGAGGGGTTTTATTAGATGCTTTTCTGCCTCATTCCTTTCTGCTCAGTTGATCTGGGGTAGATGTAGCTGCTCACAGAGTTTAGTCAGTCTGTGTGTCAGCTGAGACGTGTGTCTGCTGAACCTGGTGGGGACCCAGCTTCCCACTGTGAGCCAGGATGGTATCAGAAAGCCATCTCCCAGTATTTCCAAAGGCTAGTTTCTCGGAATCCATCCTGCTCGCTGGTTGTCCGAACGTCAGCGCTAGCGGTGCACATTGGTAGTTCCTCGTTCCAAGGGCTCTGTCTGCTCCAAGATTTGCACGTATCAATTTATCATTTCATGTGTGCCAGGAGAAATACATTTACCTTTCTGAAGCATCGTTTTCACAGGCGAGGTTAGTACTAAATTAATTCCCTTTAACACTAATCTAAATTAAATGTCTTCGAGAAAATGAAGGATCAGAGAGGCTGGTGATGAAATCCAATCAGATTCCTGCTGTTTCTGCAGTGCAGTTTTATCCAGCCATGGGTAGTTAGCAGTATTGCTGCTTCTGCCCGTGCTGTTAGTTTGGGGAGAGAGTCTCTTTCCTTAGCTTGGCCAATGTTAGTAGAGAAACAAGCAAATCTTTGAACTGCAGCTCTTGCTCCAGTGCCCGGGACCAGCACCCACCTAGACTGGAAGGGATAGATTTATACAGACATAGACACGGACCTCTATAGAAACAGATGATCTATCTGTCTAGATCTACATCTGGATAAACATCTCTGTGTGTAGATACAGACACAGACCTGTACAGACATAGATGATCTCTTTGTCTATGTCTAGATCTGGATAGACCTCTCGCTGTACATAGGTATAGACACAGGTCTATATGGATTATCTCTCTGTCTAGGTCTAGATCTAGAGAGAGGTCTGTCTGGGTGTAGGTGTAGACACAGACCTATACAGATGTAGAGAGCTGCTGGAGAGAGGCCAGAGACACAGAGATGATGGATAGAGTGGAACACCTCTCTGATGCGGAAAGGCTGAGGGAGCTGGGGCTCTTGAACTTGCAGAAAAGGAGACTTAAGGGTGACCTCATGAATGTTGTTAAATATGTGAAGGGTGGGTGTCAAGAGGATGGAGCCAGGATCTGCTCAATGTCTTCTAGTGATAGGACAAGTGGGTGTGAGCTGGAACAGAGGAGGTTCCACATCAATATGAGAAGGACCTTCTTCCCAGTGAGAGTGACAGAGCCCTGGAAAGGGCTGCCTGGGGTGGGTTGTGAAGTCTCCTTCTCTGGAGACACTTCAAACCCACCTGGCCATGTTTCTGTGTGACTGGATCTAGGGGATCCTGCTGTGGCAGAGGGATTGGATGGGATGATCTTTCGTGGTGCCTTCCAGTCCCTAATGTTCTGTGATTCTCTGATCATCCATTAAAGGGAGAAATCCGTAAATAGATTCCATAGATGCTTATAGTCCATCCTTCCTCGTTTGTATTTGCTATGTCACTGGGTACTTGAAGCAGGCTCCCTCCACACCCCAGCTGGCAGCACCACGTTCACCTTCATTCGCTGCAGGCCGGGTGACTTGGCTTTCCCGTCCAGCCCTCGCCCCTTAAATTTATTAGCTCTCCTGGCTCTGAAAATTGCTGTGGTTTGGCCTTGCACAGCTACTAAAAATAGCTTCCCCCCCACCCCCGGGTGACCTTGAGTGGAGCTGGCTGGCTGGTTACCAAGGTGTAGAGTCTGTTGCCTCTCATGACTTGCACTGTGCGGAGAGCCAGAGCCACTTTTAATTTTGAACTAGTTGTAATGATGAGTCAGTCATCGCTGCCCGGCGCCAGCGCGTTCTGCAAGGTCGTTCTTCAGGAGAGCAATGAAGCTGTTTGTTGTGCGGGTGCGTTTGCATCCGTCCCACGGTGGGCTCAGCTAAACTTTTGTCTTTGTAGCTGTGTTATTGACCAGCTGGGTTGCTTTGAGCCCCCCTTTTGCACGTTGCAATGTGGCCTTTGGAAAGAGATTGAAGAGTGAACAGGCTGAGATAAGGATGAATTGGAAATTTTGAGAGGAAAATGAACAAAAACCTTGAGGGAGATGGTTGGGGTGTCTTTTATGGGGCCTGCATTTAATTCTCATTGTTCACAAGAAACCCTGTTCAGGTGGGAGATGTTTACTGTAATGTTTACAGTGTTAGTTGACGTTCAATATCACAGGACATTAGGGATTGGAAGGGACCTCGAAAGACCATCCAGTCCAATCCCCTGCAACAGCAGGATCCCCTAGATCCAGTCACACAGGAACATGTCCAGGTGGGTTTTAAGCATCTCCAGAGAAGGAGACTCCACAATCCCCCTGGGCAGCCCTTTCCAGGGCTCTGGCACCCTCACGGGGAAGAAGTCCCTTCTCATATTGATGTGGAACCTCCTGTGTTCCAGCTCACACCCACTGTCTCTTGTCCTATCATTAGATGCTCCTAAGCATCTGCCTGATGAGGAAAGGCTGAGGGAGTTGGGTCTCTTGAGCTTGGAAAAAACAGAGACTGAGAGGTGACCTCGTTAATGTTGATAAACATGGAAAGGGTGGGTGTCAGAAGGATGGACTCAGGGGCACCCAATGATAGGACAAGGGGCAGCGGGTGTGAGACAGAAGAGAGGAGGTTCCTCATCAATGTGAGAAGGAACTTCTTCCTGGTGAGGGTGCCAGAGCTCTGGAAGGGGCTGCCCGGGGTACTTGTGGAATCTCCTTGTTTGGAGACATTTCAAACCCACCTGGGCATGTTCCTGTGGGCCTTGATCTAGGGGATCCTGCTGTGTCAGGGGGATTGGACTGGGTGACCTTTCGAGGTCCCTTCCAGTCCCTAGTGGTCTGTGATTCTGTGAAAACCAGCCTGTAACAGCCTTGGGCTATTGCCAAGTTACCCTGAAAGCTGCAAGTCTCCCCCAAAACTTACCCGGTTAAAGCTGAACGCTCATGATGGATTGGGGTTAAGTGGCTGTAGTGTCAATATTTATGCTACACATCCACACGATGCATTTTTTATGTAGTACATGGGCAACATGTCCTGATGGAGAACATCTTAGCTGTGAGGTGCCACAAAAGACTCCGGAAGGGCAGCATTTTTCAGGCTGAAGTGTTGGTCTGCCTCAGCCGGGCGCAAACAGCGCGTGAGGTAACCGTCGTGGGGTTACGGGGAGGGCTTATTGCAGAGCTGATGTAAGAAGGCATCAAGCAAAGGTAGAAAACCACTTAATTCTGCAGTGAGTCTCCTACCCGAGTCACGACTGACCTGTGGCCACTAGGCAGAGCTTTGTTTTTCATATCTGGTGCTCTACTGCTAAATAACATCCCCGGGTTATCTGAAGTATCCTCAGTAAAATTAATCAAGTATTGACGACCGTGACTTTTGGGCTCGGGACTACGTGGGATAAACTTTGGCAAAGAGAGAAGCAGATTGTGTGTGAAGGGAGAAATTCATCTTCGTGTCACCGAGTACCTGGGGAGTGGGCTCGCGCTGATTTATTACAACTCTCTTTATCGTTTTTTACTGGGCGCTGATCAGACTCCGGCTGAAGCAATCGCGCTGCGCTCTCCGGTCAAGCGGAGAGAGCGACGCTGCTGCTTCGCAGGCACATTTTTTATGGGTTTTCACAGAATCACAGAGCATTGGGGGTTGGAAGGGCCTCGACAGATCGTCTGGTCCAGTCCCTGCTGCTGGGTAACACACAGCTTGCTGAGGCTGCCGGCTCCGTTGGTGTCAACCTCATCGTGCCCAGAGATGTGAGACTGCCTCAGGAGCTGCAGCTCAGGAGCGCTCACAGAATCACTTCTGTGATCAGAAGGGATCTTGAGGGATCATCCTGTCCAATCCCCCCACCACAGCAGGATCCCCTAGATCCAGTCTCACAGGAACAAGTCCAGGTGGGTTTGAAATGTCTCCAGAGAAGGAGACTCCACAACCTCTGTGGGCAAACTGTTCCAGTGTTCAAAGTCCCTTCCAATCTCTAACATTCTGTGATTAAACAAAGAAGCTCTTTTACATCAGGGATGGTGGCAGGCGGATTGGGCTAGATGGTCTTTCGAGGTCCTTTCCAGTCCTTAATGTTCTGTGATTCTGTGTGGAAGGAGTCATGAGTGGCTGGGATGTGACTCCAACTCACCTGTCCCACGGTGGAAGGCAGAAGCAGTGGCTGGTCACGTACAGAATGGCTTTTCCTTGGGAGCAGTAAATCAACAGATGATCTTTTGAGGTCCCTTCCAATTCCTAATGATTCTATGATTCAGTAGGAATGACACTGTCCTTCAGCTTGTGGCTTACAATATAAACTCTGTGTGACTTGGTCTAGGGATCCTGCTCTGGCAGGGAGATTGGACTGGAGGATCTTTGGAGGTCCCTTCCAACCCCTAATGACTGGATCTAGGGGATCCTGCTGTGGCAGAGGATTGGACTGGATGGTCTTTCAAGGTCCTTTCCAATCCCTGATGTTCTGTGCAGAAGAGATTTCAGAAGTACATCCAGGAGTGGAATGAGCATTCCCGGTGGTGTTTACTAAGAAAACCAAGGAGAGCACCGTAGATGTTGGTTCCTCAGAGCTGAAAGCAGCAGTGCTTTATGTTTTCAAAAATCCACAGGAAGGGCAGGTGATGGGGGATACGTGAGAAAGGGCTCTTCCTCCTTGGTGCCTCCACAGGAGTGATGGTTTTGCACGGGGGGCATTCTGCTCAGCCGTCGCTGCCGTGTGGTTTCTGATATTTCCCCTTGCACAGAGCCCCTTTCTTATTAGAATCTGCAGCTACTGTTTTTCTTTCTGATTAAAATATGCTCTTGGGAATAGAGGCTATTTGTGCTGTGCTCTTAATAACCTTTCTGCTGCATGGCAGGGGTGAAATGTCAAGGCTGATAAATACCATGGAGTGAACCCCCAAAAGACAGGCTCAGCTACCGCATCATTATTTTCACCAGCCAGGGTATTTTGGCCAAGCTATTAGAGTATCGATTCATACAGCATCGCTGCAGCCCGTGTCAGTGTGAGGGCATCGATGGTTTTCCCATGTTAGATCTATTTCTCTGGGAATGTAGGACGTCACGTTTTCCTCACCTAAAATTAAATGCATTTGTTAAGAGCTAGAGATGGGGAAGAGTTTTCCATGTGGCTTAGGCATGTTCTTCAGTGCTTTTGGAAGGAGAATGTATTCAGAGCATTTGACATTGGACGGGACCTCAAAAGATCATCCAGTCCAATCTCCCTGCCCCACAGCAGGATCCCCTAGGAGGATCCCCTAGAATCCAGTCTTTAAGGCTTGGAAGGGACCTTGGACAGTTGAAGCCATGGTCGAGGGGTTAGGGAGCTGTTGGGCTGAGGGCTGGACTTGCTGATGGTGCTGGAGGTCCTTTCCATCCAGAATGGTTCTATGAGTCTAAGCTGTAGTGCACCTGAGGTTCATTTTGGTCTTGTTTGCTTTGCTTAGCAATGAAATGCAGCGGGTGTGATTGCTCGTTGGAGCTGGCTTCCCTCTGTCTTATTTACTTAGCATGTACAAATAATTCTCAGCAAGAGCCACCACAGCTCTGGGAAACCTGTGTCACCTCCTCATCTCCCGGATATGAATAAAACACTGCGAATGAGCTTTATGGAGATTCAGCTGTATTTAATGCAACAGTCTGGTTCAAAAGGAATAACTACAGATGGTTCAGTCAGATAAGACAGTGTGGTCTATAAAATGACAGTAAAAGCATTGAGAACAAGGTATTTTAGGCAAGGTACATGGCTTCTTCAAAGGTGGTTCCTGTGTCAGGCTCTTGGAAGGTGTCAATAAGCACAAGGATGCAGGATTTCCTTGGGGATGTAACGTGGCGTCTCCAAAGGCTGTTGTCAAGGTTACACACCGGAGGTTATTATGGAAACAAGTTCTCATGGGTTTGGAGGAAAGGATCGTTCACAGAATGAAACCAGGGAGAAAGACAGAAAGTGAATAGTTGTCCTTAAAGGTCACTTTTCTGGGTGGAGAGGAGTCAGTAGCTTGTTCCCTCAGAAGCTGTGCTCTCCAGCACTTTCATCCATGATGTGGTGGTGGGAGGTCACAGAGTGATCTCCAGGGGTGCAGGTGGCACTAGGCTCTCTGATGCAGCCAGAAGCTTAACGTAGTGAAAAAGCCAAGGAGGCAAGGAGCTTCAGAAGGACCTCAGACAACTAAGTGCAAGGGTGAAAAGAGGGCAAAGGAATAAATGTGAAGATAAATACGAATGAATGAATGAATTAATGCATCTGGGAAAAAAGTCATCTGGAAACTCCTACTATCGTGAAATCACAGAAACATAGAACATTAGGGGTTGGAAGGGACCTTGAAAGATCATCCAGTCCCATCCCCCCAACACAGCAGGATCACCTAGATCCAGTCACACAGGAACATGTCCAGGTGGGTTTTAAATGTCTCCAGAGAAGGAGACTCCACAACCCTCTTGGGCAGCCCCTTCCAGTGCTTTGTCACCCTCACTGGGAAGAAGGTCCTTCTCACATTGATGTGGAACCTCCTCTGTTCTAGCTCACACTCATTGCCCCTTGTCCTATCAGTAGGAAGCACGAGTGTTTAGACTTTCTTGACTCCAGGCCTGAAGGTGAAGTTACATCTGCAAACCATGACCACTTCATGGTTTTCTATATGGAGACCTCTCAGAATCACAGACCATTAGGGATTGGAAAGGACCTCAAAAGATCCAGTCCAATCCCCCTGCTGGAGCAGGATCCCCTAGGTCCACTCTTTACAGACTGGAAAGGACCTTGAAAGATCATCCAGTCCAATCCCCCGGCTGGAGCAGGATCACCTAGATCCTGTCGCACAGCAACACATCCAGGCAGGTCATCTTCCTGGGCTTAAAGGCAGCATCAGGCTGCTGGGTTGAGGCATCTCTCTTGAGGAGCTAGAAGAGCAATGGACTTGTTTCCTATGTGGGAAGACTGGCGTTTAAAACGCTGCCGTACTAAACCGTCGCGTGTTGCTCTGTGTTCTTTCGCCTCGCGTTCCTATTCCAAGGAGAGCCGAGCTTTGCAGTCGCTTTTATCAAGTTGCCTGCATTCCCAACCGATGAAATTGTGTTTTCTCTTGTTCTTATTCAATTGGTGATTTATTTCTCCTCCCGGTGTAAATCAGTTTCTGCTGTGTGGATTGGCGGCAGGTAGTCCATCTTGTTTTTCAATGTGCTCCGTCTGGAGCAAATACCTAGTCGGTCGTGGGCACGTGAGATATTAATCCTAGGTGTGTGAAGGCATGTTGCTATAGCAATTCCTGCGGTGTGAGGGGAGAGCAGCAGCAGCAATGACGAAGCTGCAGCGGCCCTGTTAACACGTTACTGCCTTGTCAGGATATTGTCTCCTACCATTCCCGTCCCCAGCTGGCGAGTTTTCAAGAGAGGAGCCTCCGGCGGGGATTTCAGAGGTGACTCCAACACGAGCGACGCTTGTATACGAAGGGTGCGTCAGGCGAGCTGAGGAAAATGTGTTAGGAGAGGAGAAGTTAGGCAAATAGCAAAATAAATCGTATGAGGAAAGATTGGAAGTGCTGGGGCTCTTTAGTCTGAGGAAGAGGAGGCTGAGAGGAGACCTCATCGCTCTCCACAACTATCTGAAAAGACTTTATGGAGAGGCTGGTGCTGGCCTCTTCTCACAAGCAGTTAGTGATGGAACAAGAGGGAGGGGGTTCGAGCTGCAACAGGCTGGGGTTAGACTGGATATTAGGAAGAACTTGTTCACAGAAAGGGTGGTCAGGCACTGGACTGGGCTGCCCAGGGAGGTGGCTGAGTCACCATCCCTGCATGTGCTTAAAGATCATAAAATCATTAGGGGTTGGAAGGGGCCTCAAAAGATCATCCAGTCCAGTCCCCCTGCCACAGCAAGGCCACCTAGACCAGGTCACAGAGGAACATGTCCAGACAGGCCTTAACCATCTCCAGTGAAGGAGACTCCACAACCCCCCTGGACAGCCTGTTCCAGTGCTCTGTCACCCTCACTGTGAGGGATCTGAACTGCCCAGAACAAGAACAACCCCAGGTATCAGTATAGGCTGGGGACTGACCAGTTGGAGAGCAGTGCAGGAGAAAGGGACCTGGGGGTTCTGGTGGACAGCAGGATGACCATGATTGGACTGGATGGTCTTTCAAAGTCCCTTCCAGTCCCTGATGTTCTGTGATTCTGTGAAACCTTGCTGTTCTCTGTGCTTTAAATACTGAGGTCTTGAGGCCCAGCTCTCTGAGCACCCCTCTTTTGACGCATCCTTTAAGGAAAACAGAAATCCCACAGACAAACGGACACCGTAGCAGCCCTTTGGGTTCGTCACATCGATTTCGTGTCTGAGCGAGCAAGAGACAACATTTATACCTGAATGGATGGGATCAGACCGTAAAGATCGGGGGAGCGGGCTATGCATCATGCACTTCCTTCCTGTTTAATTAAAGACAAACAGAAGCCTTCAAGAAAGAGAAGCAGCCGTTCAATAGGTTTTAAGTTTAATAACAAACAACATTTGCAGAGATGGATCGCTGAGTCTCACCGCTCTCGCGCAAAATGACAGGAGAAACCAGGAAAATTTAACCTCTGAAAGAAAAAAGGAAGCAGAAGGACTCATTGAATCATCAAGGTTGGAAAAGACCTGTAAGATCATCAAGTGCAACTGTCCACTCTTCAACCCCAAACCGTGAACGTGTCTCCTGAAACAGGAGTATCAGCAGTAGTGGGGCCAGCAGGACTAGGGGCGTCATTCTGCCCCGGACCAGGCACTGGGAAGGGCTCCCCTCGAGTACTGGGGGCACTGCTGGGCCCCCTCACTTCAAGAAAGAGATGTAGGGGCTGGAGCAGGTCCAGTGAGGCTGGGGAAGGGACTGGAGGGAAAGACTGATGGGGAGAGGCTGAGGGAGCTGGGGGTGTTCAGCCTGGAGAGGACGAGACTCGAGGGGACCTTCTCCCTCTCTCCAACTCCCTGAAGGGAGGTTATAGTCAGGTGGGGGTCAGGCTCTTCTCCCAGGAAACCAGCTCCAGTACAAGAGGTGAGAGCCTGAGCCTCAGAAGATCATCTGTTCCTTTGCTGCTTGGTCTAGGGGATCCTGCTGTGGCAGGGGGATTGGACTGGCTGATCTTTCAAGGTCCCCTCCAATCCCTGATGCTCTGTGATTCTGTGATCTACTGGATCTTGTTGCTCGGTTGGGTTTGTGTTGGTCCCTCAGGATCTCTTTACATTACTCCTGCAAACCTTCTCCCTTGGAGGAACCAACTACAACTAGTGGAGAGAAAAATCTGGTCCCTTTGAACCACTGGGAATTTTGCCACTTGCACTGCAGCCAGGACTTTACCCACCTTGGATGTGTTTGTTGGGGAAGGAATGGGGCTCTTGAATAGCCATGAACGCGTCCTGCCCCGCTGGGTGCCTGCCAGCGCTCACGCTCGGCGTCGTTGGGCTGTTGGTTCACTTCCATTCCCAGCTCCGCTGAGCGCGCTGGGGCAAGACGCGCCAGCCTGCCGCAGCGCAAATGGCCTTTTAATGAACCAGCCAAGGATTTACGTTGCCCAAGAACCTGGGAGAATGCATTTCGGCTTTAAGACCCTTTTAGGTGATTAAAACCTGACACGTCGCCATTGCAAATGGGCCAGGGAGAACGTGATTCCTCCTCGAGATCCACCACTTGCAGCGAGAGACAGCGGCATTTCAGGCACCCCTGGGACCGTGGCCGTCCGGGGGTGCTCGGATGTCGGCTCGTCTGACTGATTCCGGCTGCGCGGCACCTCGAGCTGATCCCCCGGCGTGAGGGAGCATTTGGGCGCTGAACAAACTGGATTTACTGGGTCTTGGGCTAGTGCCATTTCGAAATGTGGGGGAGAAGCTGAGAGAGAGGGGAAGATTTTCAAGGCTGAAGAGATTTTTTCACTAAATAGATTTATTTCTGCTTTTGTAGGTTCGGTTTTTATTGTTTGTGAAAGATGTGATTGACTTCTGTCTGAGAGCAAGTCAAGCTGAACGTCTGGGTGATTCGGGCCGTGCTCACCAGCAAGCAGGTATCTGCCTTTCGGGATGCGCTGGGGATGCTGTCAGTAATGGACTTGAAAAAATACCGTTGCTGCTCTGGCAGGGGGGTTGGACTAGCTGATCTTTGAAGGCCCCTTCCAATCCCTCATGTTCTGTGATTCTCAGAGCTGCAGCGCTCGGCAGTAATTGAAAAATTCCGTGGCCTTTCCACTTCCCTCTTGTGTGGCACCGAGAGGCTGAAGCCTTAAATCACTCCCATTTATCACAGAAATACTACGGGGCCAGGCCCTGAAAGAAGTGCCTCTGCAAACGTTCTGTGGCGGTTAGAAAAGTCATCAAGTCAACCCCTGACCGCAGAGGCAGCCCTCACACACGCGGCGCTGGGGTGAGGGCTGTGTGGGGGAGCCACGTTGTCCTTAGACTCACTGAATCGTTCAAGTTGGAAAAGACCCTGCAGATCATCCAGTCCAACTGCCAACCCTACTCTGCAAGGTCACCCCTAAACCAGATCCCCCAACACCACATCTAAGCATCTTTTAAACTCATCCAGGGGTGGGGACTCGACCACCGCCCTGAATCAATCAAAATCTGTGTCTGCGTTCTTAGAGTCTGATCTGAGGAACTAACTGGCTCCTGATGGGAGGATCCCCAGGGTTTCTGTGGCCGTCACCATTTCTGCTGCCATGTCTGCAGGCAGATCTCACCGCCCTGAGACCTCCTCTGTTCCAAATAGCAGCAGTAGGGGTTTACGAGTCTGCAAACAAGTCTGTCTGAGCCGAGTGAAACCTGCGGCGGTGCCAGCGCCTGGTCTCTGAACGGGCGCTCTCGGGGACCACCGAACGTACCTCAGTGCGCTTCCAAGTGAAATAATTAAAAACAATCCTTCCTCCCCCCGCCCCCCCCCCCAACTATTTCTTTACGGCTAATAATTATAATAACATCCTCAGATGCAGGCAGGGTTATTATCTGATAATGCCTGAAATTTGAAATGGGCCTATTAGCCACCCGAGGCGAAGCGTAATTGCCCGGTTTCTGTGCGCTATCAGATGGCAGATGATGCCGCACGACGTTATTACTGCAGCGCTGCCATTTGTCATGCGGCGGAGAAATTAAATCTCAGCTGCAGCAGAGCCCTCTGGCTCGAAGGGTGCTGCTGGTTGGGCAAGGTGGCGACGACGGGCCCGTTGCCCTGATAGCCGCTGGTGGAACTGGTGATTAAAGCTGCGGAGCGTCGTTGCTGAGGACGCGTTGGGTGCTGGGGTGGGTGTTTGCGCTTCTGCACCGCGGTAATCCCGCGGCAGCCTTCCTGGTGTGCGAGGCCTCCGTCCGTCTCACAGAATCACTGGGCCACTCAGTTCAAGAGGGATGTGGAGCTGCTGGAGGGAGCCCAGCGTAGGGCAATAAAGATGATGGAGATGGAGCACCTCCCTTATGAGGAGAGGCTGAGGGAGCTGGGTCTCTTGAGCTTGGAGAAGAGGAGACTGAGGAGTGACCTCATTAATGTCAATACATATGCGAAGGATGGGTGTCAGGAGGATGGAGCCAGGCTCTGCTCAATGTCATTTAGTGATAGGATGAGGGGTGTGAGCTGAAACATAGGAGGTTCCACATCAATATCATAAGGAACAACTTCATGGTGAGGGTGACAGAACATTGGAACAGGCTGCCCAGGGAGGTTGTGGAGTCTCCTTCACTGAAGATGCTTAAGACCCACCTGTGACTTGGTCTAGGTGATCCTGCTGTGGCAGAGGCATTGGACTGGATGACCTTTTGAGGTCCCTTCCAATCTCTAATGCTCTGTGATTCTCTGGAAAACGGTTCTTCCAGAAGCTGAAGGGGCATCCTGGATACTGCATGTGACAGGTCTGGAAAGTTCACAGCGCCAGCTGGGTAGAGCTGGGTTAATGGTTGGGCTCAATGTTCTTAAAGGTCTTTTCCAACCTTTATAGAATCATAGAATCATTACAGATCGGAAGGGACCTCGAAAGATCATCCAGTCCAATCCGCCTGCAACAGCAGGATCACCTAGACCAAGTCACACAGGAACCCGTCCAGTCGGGTCTTGAACATCTCCAGAGAAGGAGACTCCACAACCCCCCTGGGCAGCCTGTTCCAGTGCTCCGTCACTCTCACCGTGAAGACTCGATGGCTCCAACCACGATATCAAACCATGATTCTTTGCCTCTGATTCTTTCCCCTGGACCTTGTTCCTAGTCTGAAAAACAGGGCAGATGCAGACTAGTTTTGCTGAGGGCTGGGCTCACCTCATCTCAGAAGGAATATTTTAAAAGTGGAAGAGCAGATGAACTTGCGGATTGTGAACAGATGAAGAGTTAGTCACTGAAACTCTCCTTTAATATTCATCTCCCAATTGTTTTGGAGAGGGGGTTAACAAGACTGCTCAACAATTCTGCCTGAACACAGCGTAATCAACTGTGCTTTGGCAGGGCCGCTGCCAAGCTGCCCAGAAGCCCTTCACAGCACATCAAGCTCCCAGAATGGTGCAGCTTCCTCTTGGCAAGGACGCTTGATAGTCCGCACACTTCGGTGCCAGAACTGAAAACAATAGCACGAGCTACAAGCTATAAAGCAAAAATTAAAAGGGGAAAGAAGAGGAAAGCAAAGAAGAATTATCCCCATTGTAATCGAGGCAGCTTGTTGAAAGACATAAAAATCTAATCAATTGTTTTTGCATAACAATCAGTTGTCACGTTGGGCCCTAATTGAGCAGCCAGATGGAGCCTTGTAGTTGGAGGCTGCAGTAGTAGTGTTCCTGGGACACACAAAACCGCGTGAGGCAGCGAGCATGAGGTTCATCTTCCGATGAACGTGTGAGGAGAGCTCTGCTTAACAAGCAAAACCAGATTTCCCCAACCAAACATACTCCTCTCAACGAGCTTCCTTCCCATGCAGAAACCTTGACTTTTATGCATCCTTCCTGGGCTCGTTGGTAGCGCTGAGCACTCTGAAGCCAGGGTACTGATGCCTTCCAAGTGCCCAGGTGAGGTGGAGGATCTCCGGGAGCTTCATTTCCTCTCCAATATTGGAGTGTGGGCTCCATACGGGTGGTACGTTGAGAAGATACTGTTGAGGCACTTTTCATAAACATCCCACTCCTTCACGCTGCTGAAAGCTTCTTGGGAAAACTGAAATCCATTTCTTGAGCGAATTGGTTTTCTCCTCCATCTGGATGGTTTGATTTGCTTGGCTCTGCTCTTTCTGTTAGCAGCAGAAACAAATGCTCATAAGGAATGGGGAGGATTTGACAGCCTCTCCCAAAAATTAGCAGGATTGAGTGCAAGGTAGGACTGGAATTTGACCCCAAAAACACAAGTCTCATTCTGGGGCTGCCCAGAATGTTGAGCCCAACCATTAACCCAACTCCACCTAGCAGGAGCTGTGAACTTTGCAGACCTGTCCCACTCAGTATCTGGGATGTCCACTTCACCTTCTGGAAGAATTGTTTTCCAGGGAATCACGGAATCACAGACCATTAGGGATTGGAAGGGACCTCGAAAGATCATCTTGTCCAATCGCCCCACCACAGCAGGATCATCTAGACCAAGTCACGCAGGAACATGTCCAGGTGGGTTTGAATGTGTCCAGAGAAGGAGACTCCACAACCCCCCTGGGCAGCCCCTACCAGTGCTCTGGCACCATCTTTCGAGGCCACTTCCAATCCCTAATGTTCTGAGATTCTGTGATTCTCTTCCCCAATGTTCCGAGATAAACTGCAGGGTCCAGCAGTGACACCAGTCACTCCCAAAGGCTCCCACACAACCATCTCAGATCCTTCTCATCCCAAACCATCAAAAGCACACTCAAAAATGTGATGAAAAGCCACAATAACTCTCTAATTGTAAGGTAAAAAGCCAAGAAGTCGTCAAAATGGAAAATGCGGAGGGTTTTTTCAACATGACAGCATAATAGCTGTGGCCCAGCGCTCTCACTGCCAAGGGCTGTCCCAGCTCGGAGGAAACTAAGTCTTTGTGAACGTGTGAATATTAATGAAACGGTAGAGCAGCAGTCTGGAAGGAAGGAGTTTTTCCCCCTCTCATCATTGCTCTCTGCACTTTCCCCAAAGAGGAGCATCTCACCTTTGGAAAGTGCTTGGCCTGGGCTGAAAACAAACCCAGCCCCAGTGGGTGGATTTTTAGCCCTTGTGATGGCATCAAGCCACTCAGGGTAGAAGAGAAGAGAGTTTTTCAGAGGTTCAGACACAAATGCAGGGGGGAAAAATCATAGAATGGTCCAGGCTGGAAGGGTTCTCTAGAGGTCCTCTAGTTCAACCTGCCTACATGGAGACATCTCTACCTAGGTCAGACTGCTCAGAGCCTGTTCCAGTCTGGAAGGAACCTCTAGAGGTCATCTAGGCCAACCTCCTACACAGGGACAGCTCTACCTAGGGTCAGGCTGCTCAGAGCCTCATCAAGCCTGACCTTAAGTGACTCCAGGGATGAGGCCCCCACCACCTCCCTGGGCAGCCCAGTCCAGCCATCAACCGCCCTCACAGTGAAGAGCTAGTTTCTAAGATCCACCCTCAGTCTCTCCCAGCCTGAACCCACTGCTCCTTGTCCTGTCTGTACAAACCCTCTTGAAAAGACCTTCCCCTGTCTTCATGTTGGCCCCCCATCAGTTGCTGGAAGGTCAAAAAAAGGTCCTCCCAGAGCCTTCTCTTCTCCAAGCTGAACTGCCCCAACTCTCTCAGCCTGTTCTCATACGACAGCAGCTCCATTCCCCTGATCATTATAGTGGTCCCTCCTCTGGACACGCTCCAGTCTGTCTGCTCCCTTCTTGTACTGGGGGCTCCAGAACTGGCCACAACACTCCAGGTGAGGTCTCAGCAGGGCAGAGCAGAGGGCCAGAATCACCTCTTTTGATCTGCTGGCCACAGTTCTCTTGATACAGCCCAGAATGTGACTGGCGATTGCCCACTGGTGGCAATACTCCTTGCAGCTACGAGGAAGTTTCAAAGTCACTGGTTAAGACGTTAGGGAAGAGCTGCCTTTTCTTGAGGTTTCTCCAAGGAACAAAGCACTGACTCATTAGTTTTAGCTCAGTCATTAAGAGATGACTGGATAATAATAAGGTTCCATCTCTTTGACAGTGACTGCGCCTTTCAGACGGGCTATTAATTGACAGTGTGCTAAGTAGCGCTTTCTGCTGCCGAGGCTTTGTTTTACTGAGCTGAGAGCAGAAGGAATGCCAAGTACTGAGGTAGATATGGAGGGAGAGCAGACATGCAACAGAAAAATATCCTACTTGTCCCTTTTTCAGCACTTTTTTAGCCCAGAAGGCCGATGGCTTCCTGGGGTGGATCAGAATGGATGTGGTTAAGTAGATCAAGAGAGCTTCTCCTCCCCCTCTACTCTGCCCTGGTGAGACCACGGCTGGAATGTTGTGTCCATTCAGGGCCACAAGGGCCCATTGTTACTTCATGACCATCCTGCTGGCCATCAGGACCCCAGGTCTCTTTCTCCTAAGCTGCTATCCAACAGATCCGCCTCCACAAGTGTCCATTGATAGCTCATGGTCACTGGATCAGATGCATTCACATCACTCTCCTTCTCTGGAGATATTTAAAACCCACCTGGACATGTTCCTAATGGTCTGGGGGATCCTGCTCTGGCAGGGGGAGTGGATGGGATGATCTTTCAAGGTGCCTTCCAGTCCCTAATGACTGGATCTAGGGGATCCTGCTGTGGCAGGGGGTTGGACTGGATGATCTTTTGAGGTCCCTCCCAATCCCTCATGTTCTGTGAAAACTATTAGGGAATTACTTCATCCCTGGTGTAACTTCCCCAGGAATCATTTCCTAGATCATCTCTGTTGCAACAAGTACCGGCGTCTGTCAGGCAGAGAATCAAAAACAGAGGGGAGTTTGTATTCCTAGACGATTCCTCATATAAAATTAATGTAGTGCAACGCACACCCAGAAAGCGGTGAAAAACCGAGGAGCATTAAATCAGTGATTCAAATTCTGTTTCCAATTAAGTTGTTGTATACCCAGAGCAATTCCGCAGATTGCTGCATTATTACTTTTGATTTATTTCGCTATAATTAAGAAAAAACTTGTGTCGCCAACTCTGATGGAAGCCGCGGTGCGAACCACTTAAGGTGCAGGCGTGTAGTTCAACGTCGCTTCTGACTGAATGAGTTGTAATGCGATTGAGGATCGCGCGACGCCGAGATTTAATACCGCTGTCGTTTCGTTGCCCCAGCCTCACTCTGTATTCGAGGTGCGCCCTCCAGTTATGGGGAAAATCAAAGCCCTGAGCCTCAAACAAACGTGTGTTTCATTCCACTTCTGTGTTACGTCCAATATTTGCCTGTCAATCAAGCAGCAGCTAAACGAGGGTCCCAAAGCAAATCGGCTCACAGCACAGATTCGGAGCAGAACGAGTCGGTTTCACACCACTTCACTTGTTCGAGGTCCAAACTAATAGCTTCTGCTGCTTTTTCCTCACCTTGGTGACGGAATCACAGACCATTAGGGATTGGAAGGGACCTTGAGAGACCATCCAGTCCAATCCCCCTTGCCAGAGCAGGATCCCCTAGATCCAGTCATTAGGGATTGAAAGTGACCTCAAAGATCATCCAGTCCAATCCCCTTGCTAAAGCAGGATCTCCTAGATCACAGAACATTAGGCATTGGAAGGGACCTTGAGACACTTTACTTTCATGATTCACTTCTCCATAGGGCTGGTTAGTTTGAGGAAGAGGAGGCTGAGGGAGACCTCATCACTCTCTACAACTATCTGAAAGGACACTGTAGAGTCTAGGTGATCCTGCTCTGGCAGGAGGATTGGCCTAGATGGTCTCTCGAGTTCCCTGTGGGCTGGCCCGAATCCCCGCGGCCGCTGACCCTCGCTGAGCGTGAGGCGCCTGCGTGCCCCCCGGTCTGAGGAGCCAGATTGAGTGCCGCTGCCCCCTTGGTCAAGCGCCCGATGCGGGAGAGCTGCCAGCAAAGGCTGTTCGTCTGTGCTCGTGTTATTTCTATGCAGAGAAGAGGGGATAAATGTCAAATGCACGGAGAGGCAGAGAGAGGGGCTGCAGTTTGGCTGCTGAGATAATGAGATGGACCCTTCTTGACTCCTGCACCAGAGAGTAAAATGCTTCTGCTAGGTAATAGCGCCCTTTGTGCCGTCTTCAAGAGCCGGTGACTGATGGCTCCTGTTGCAGAGGCGCCCTTCCCTCTGTGATTAAATATTTATCGCAGCCAGAGCCCAGCAGAAGGACTAAGTGCCTCCAATTAGCGGCTGCAGAGGTTCATGAGGGACTGCAGCCCGTGGATAAATGTTTTAAGAGATCAGGTCGGAGCAGTGTCCGTATCGGGCCATCTCCCTGTCGATCAGCGTGCGCCGCTTGTTGGGAGGCCTCTCTACTCGCCAATAAACAAGCCCTCTGCTTTATTTGCGGTGCCGTGGCTATAAATCAGCTGGTAAATTATTGCATCAGTCACGACTACGAAGAGCTCAGCTTTGCCTGCTGGCTGTCAAGGGCCAGTGGAACACGATTAAAGGTGCCGTGATCTGTTTCGTTTGTCCTGGGAATCGTTGTTTTTCCTAGTGTTTGCCAACAGGAAGGAAATTCGCACTGAATTCCCTGGACCAGGAAGTGTTGGAATTTATGAGGGTCTCAGACGTTTGGAAGCCCCTTGGGTCTGCTTCCACTGAAAGAGGAAGGCAGGACACTGCGCCTCAGCTCTGCTCTCGGGAGCGTTTGCAGGTGGGGAAGGGAGTGAATCACAGAATATTAGGTTGGGCTAGATCATCTTTCAAGATCCTTTCCAATCCCTAATGTTCTGTGATTTGGGATTGGAAGGGACCTCAAAAGATCATCTAGTCCAATCCCCCTGACACGGCAGGATCCCCTAGATCCAGTCACACAGGAACATGGCCAGGGAGGTTTGAAACATCTCCAGAGGAGGAGACTCCACAACCCCCCTGGGCAGCCCCTGCCAGAGCTCTGTCACCCTCCCTGGGAACAAGGTCCTTCTCACACTGATGTGGAACCTCCTCTGTTCCAGCTGACACCTGCTGCCCCTTGTCCTGTCATTAGATGCCCCTCACCAGAGCCTGGCTCCATCCTCTGAACTGTTTTAAAGGCTGTAATCTGAATTGCTCTCTAGGTTGTTCATGTGTGATTGTTATTTAAGGACTGACTTGCCAGCACAGGAGGAATCCTTACAGTTGCAAAGACGGTATCTGGACTGGAGAAACACCTCTCTTCCAGGCACATTTGTCTCTTTTCCAAGAAACACAGTGGCCCTTAAAGCCTCATTCTGCCTGCTGCCCACAGCCTTCCTCGCTTCATCTCTATAGCCAAGCCCTTTGATCCAGGTTCCCTGCCACTATTTGCCTCTCTTTTCCTTATCCCTCTTCCTTTCCTCACTTTTATAACCCATGTGGACACGTCTAGAAAGTTCCACGTCAACATTAATTCTAGGGAACTGAAACAGAGGGGCCTGAGAGGATGTTATGATCCTTTCTGCTAGGGGATACCATGATCCTTTCTGCTAGGGGATATTAACATCCTTTCTGCTTAAAGCAGAAGTATTTTACACAAGAATTCCAACAGAAAAAACCCAACCAAGTAAAAGTAAAGTCTCTCTCAGATGCCCCCAAGGGCTCCTCAGGCTGGTTAATTCCCCTACTGAGAGCTTTTGGAGTTGACAAGGTTGTGGTCTATCCTGGGAGACTCAGATTTATGAAAGACCCTGTCAAAGAGCAGGAGCAGTGAAGCACTGAAACAACAGTTCCTTGGCTCTCGGCCACGTCTTGGAGGATGTTTATCATCCCAGCCCTGCCGAGCATCTCTGGGTCCTACCAAAGTCAAAGCAGCTTTGAATGACAACGGACACCTCCAGGTCTGGGAATTGAAGGGGGTTGGAAGGACAGAGTGTGATTGCTCTGAGATGACTGCTATGCGAAGCAGCGGCTTTCCTGCCGTGGAAGACACATGTTGTGGAGAAGAACAGGACTACCACTGCAATGTCATTATTATTTCTACCAGAATCTGAAGAAAAGCTTTTTCTTACCATTCAAACGTCTCACCAGACTCCAGAGCCCTCACATTCCCATCGATTCTTCTTCATTTAGCCTGGAAAAGGAAACCAAACACAAAAACATCACTCTGCTTCCACAGGTAAAGCAAGGGTGAAATGAGGAGCCCGGTACCCACCTGTGAAACACCTTCGAGCACCTGACTGCAAAGCAGGTTCATGGGGAAAAGCCCCGTGAGCATAAGGAGCTCAGCCCGACAGGCTCCTGCTCGTTAGCTCCCATTAGTGCAGCTTGGCCCAGCTCCTCCCTGGTCCTGCTCCCCCCAGGGACTGGGGTGACTCACAGGGTGCTTCTCGCAGCATCACACAGTCCCCAGGTGAGATGTGATGTGCAGGCTCTGCCCTGGCTGAGGGGAACCCACTCTGCTCCAATCACCATGAGCCCCAAAACACGAGTCTGCCTGGGGAGATGCTGCTCACAGAGCTTGGGCTTGACCCAAACCCATGGCTGTGTAATACAGATCATTAGAGGTTGGAAGGGACCTCCAGAGGTCATCAAGTCCAAGCCCCTTTCTTGAGCAGGATACAGGTCACATAGAAATGAATCCAGAGGGTCTTAACAGTCTTCAGAGAGGGGGACCCCACAACTCCCCTGGGCAGCCCATTCCAGGGCTGTCACCCTCACAGTAAAGGAAAGGAGATGCCCAGATGTTTTCATTTCTATCAGTTTACACAGGAGAGTAAAAGGAAGTGCTGGCACTTGCTGATGAAACTTGAAGGATGCAGAAGTCAAATCCTCCAGCAACCTCCAGCAAATTAGATGTGCTGCCAGAACTGCAGAGCATCCCCTCAGGTCTTACCTAGGTCTTTCATCTGAGGATGTCAAAGCACTTTCTAAGGCTTCACAAACTGCTTTCTTGCTGACATCTGGGACAGTTGCTCCTTAAAATTGCCTTCTAGAAATGTTTTGGCAGAAAACATCACAGCAGTTAGGTCCTGTACAACTGGAGGTGCTGATGTGTCCTGGGCTGCATCAAAGGAAGCAGCGACAGTCAGTCAAGGGAGGCGATTCTCCCTCTCTGCTGTGCACTTGTGAGACCCCATCTGGAGCACTAGGTCCAGTTCTGCAGTCCCCAGCGTCAGAAGGACGCAGAGCTCCTGGAAGGCACCCAGAGGAGAGCAACTCAAAGGATCAGAGGGCTGCAGCATCTCCCCTGTGAGGAGGGGCTGAGCAAGTTGTGGTTGTTCAGCCTGGAGAAGAGGAGGCTCCCAGGTGACCTTTGAGGACTTCTGGCTCTGGAAGAGGAAAGCACCAGGTCCTTCTGGAAGATGCGCTGCCATTTCTTTAGTGCCTAAACGCAGGGAGAGAGGGCTGGAGAGCAGGCCCTGGGGAGAGCGGCTGAGGGAACGGAGTTTTTTAGTCAGTTATTTATTCCTCTTTGAGAAGAGGGGGCTCAGAGGAGACCTTCTTGCTCTCTACAGCTACCTACAAGGAGGTTGTAGCCAGGCTGGTGCTGGGCTCTTCTCCCAAATTACTAATGATAGGACCAGGGGAAATGGCCTCAAGTTGTGTCAGAGGAGGTTTAGCCTGGACTTGAGGAAGAAGTTCTTTGCTGAGGGAGTGGTTGGTCAATGGAACAGGCTGCTCAGGGAGGTGGTAGAGTCTCTATCCCCCAAGAGGTTTCAAAACCAAGTATCTAGAGCACTTGAGGCCATGGTCTAGGGACTAGGGAGCTGTTGGGCTGAGGGCTGGACTTGATGATGCTGGAGGTCCTTTCCAGCCAGGATGGCTCAGTGTGTCCCAGAGTGGTTTGTGTGACTGCAAGCTGTAGACAAGCGGGCTAATGCTCTTCAGCCAACGAATCGTAAACGTTTTCGGCAGTAAACTCCTGACACAACTGAAGAGCAGGCTCATACATAAGTAAAAACACCGAAACCCAAAGCCTAGTATCTTGGTTCGTTTCTCACAGCAAGACTGGCAAAACAAAGAACCCAAACGTTTCAGGTCTTGATTCCATTCCATAGCAATTCTCACAGCAGACACGTGTCACTGTGCAACTGCCATTCAAGCCAAGGAGAGTCTGCGCTTCGTTTTGACTCCGAGGTGTTGATGTGCTGATTAGCTTTCCGATGCCGCTCGGTTGTCAACATTTGAAACGGCTCTTGGAAGAGGAGGACTAATTGTGAACAGAAGGCTCCCTGCGATACCTATATTTATACACATTTCCCCGCACCCTCAAAACCCACTTCTCAAGCGGCTCGTTGGAAGAGCTGTCACCATCACCTTGGAAACTGGTCCATTGACAGCCTGTATCAATCAGTCGTCTCACAAGTAGAAAGCTGAAGGGGGGTTTTTGTGGGTTTTGTTGGGTTTGGGGTTTTTTTTAAAGCACGTTTGGATAGTTTCCTGCTTTCCCCTGCAAAAGAGAACAAGCAGTTTACATTGAGCCTGGACGGGTTGGACAGTGGCATCTCTCATCCAAAAGAATAACTGAGAGATCAATGTTTAAATTGCCGGGGACGTCGGTGATGGACTTGTAGCCAGGGGGTCGCACGAGCGCACAAAGGGCCGGTCTGTGCTCCACAGGCTGCTGCGCTGAGGCTTTCACTGACAGAGCAGTCAGACCTTGGAACGGGCTGCCCGCGGAGGCGGTTGAGTCGCCATCCCTAGAGGTGTTTAGATGTGGTTAGAGATCTGGTCTGGTGGTCTTGGGGCTGTTTAGTTTGAGGAAGAGGAGGCTGAGGGGAGACCTCATCTACTACTGTCTGAAAGGACAGTGGGATGGGACTGGATGATCTTTCGAGGTCACTTCCAATCCCTAATGTTCTGTGATGCTGCAGAGATGCTGGTGCTGGGCTCTGCTCACAGCTCATCAGCGACAGAAGCAGAGGGAAGGGCTTCAGGCTCCACCAGGGGAGGGTCAGACTGGCCATCAGGAAGAGATTCTTCCTGGAGAGAGTGGTCAGGGACTGGGCTGGGCTGCCCAGGGTGGTGGTTGAGTCCCCGTCCCTGGATGAGTTTAAAAGTCGCTTAGATGTGGTGTTGGGGGATCTAGTTTCGGGGTGACCTTGTAGAGTAGGGCTGATGATTGGGCTTGATAATCCCAGGGGTCTTTTCTAACCTGAAGGATTCTTTTATTCTCTGCTGATTAACCTACCTACCTGGTGCCAACTTTTCTGCTGTCCCCTGGTGTTGCTGCAGGAAGCCAAAAGCCCTGCTTTCCAGGTTAGCTGGCAGATGCTCTTGGGGAAGGTGCAGCTGTGAGTCCCTTGAGGCTGAGGGATCCAGTGCAAGTGGCTCTTCTGCTTTGTGAAAGTTGGTTGATTTCTCTAAAAGTGAGCAGCCATCTCCTACAGTAGCAAAAAAATCTGGGCTGGGTTCCAAGGAGGAGCCGGAGCTCTGACTTTAGAGAGGTGAGGTTGGCTTCTTTGTGCTGCATGGGGCACAGGGGGCCTGACAGAGCAGGGGCTCAGCGCTGGCTTCCTCCCTCTGTGATGCCTGACCTTTATGGCCTCTGCTCCAGGACTTTGAACCCTCTAGCTGATCCGTGTTATGTTCTGTGGCAGTAGTACTGAAGGAAAGGTGTCCATCATGAGCAAAGTACATCCTCGGCTCACTTTTTTCCAGGGATACCATCAACAGAAGCTGGTGTGGTGTAATGGTGGCCTCGAGACAGTTAGTGGTTGGACTCCGTGATCTTGAGGGTCTTTGCCAACCTAAATGATCCTATGATTCTATAAGAACAGCTGTGAAAATGTTGAATTTAGACATATAGATGACCCCCCAGTCTTCCTTCTAGGGCAGTTGTTCTCAAACAAGTGGGAAAAGCCCTCGTGTATCCAGCCTTTTATTCTCCCCACCGTGTATTCAGCCTGTCTTTGGGATGAGAGGCTGCACAGTAATGGGGTCATAGTCAGCAATAGCATGAGGTGCTCTGCTACGGGGTCGTGTTCCTTCTCTGCAGGTCAGGAGCTCTGTGAGATGAGTTCCTCGGCTCAAAATCAGCAATCCCAAATCTCTGCTCCATAAGGCCCTTTTAATTCACTGTCTGTGCATCTCTGAACCAGGGTCTTCCTACTTCCTTTGTTGAGGTGACAAGCAGGAATCCTCCTAGAGCAGTGCAAAGGAAGGGACTAGTTCTTGCTGGTTGGAAGAGCGAGCCAGATGCACTTGTTCTCCTCAGGAACCTGCAGACGATTAAAACCTGCCTGGCCATGTTCCTGTGAGAGTGGACCTAGGGGATCCTGCTCTGGCAAGGGAGTGGGACTGGATGATCTTTTGAGGTCCCTTCCATTCCCTAATGGCTGGATCTAGGGGATCCTGCTCTGGCAGGGGGATTGAACTGGGTGATCTTTTGAGGTCCCTTCCAAACCCTAATGACTGGACCTAGGGGATCCTGCTCTGGCAAGGGAGTGGGACTGGCTGATCTTTTGAGGTCCCTTCCAATCCCTAATGCTCTGTGATTCTGTGAGCATTGCCCATAGGAAAGGAGATGCCCAGATGTTTTCATTTCTATCAGTTTAAAAGGAAGTGCTGGCACTTGTTGATGATACTTGAAGGGTGCAGAAGTCAAATCCTCTAGCAAATAAAAACTGAGATGCAGAAGTTCATAACCCCATTCCCTTTCCCACCCAGTCTGAGCAGGACCACATCCTCGAGAGCCTCAGTGGGTGATGCAGCAGAGCAAGACGGGGCCGCCCGCACGCTTCCTCCACGTCTGAGGTGGACAGGCCCTCCGGCTACGATACTCCTTTAAGAGTCTGCCCGAATCCGCACGTGAGCTCAGCCTGCCCGCAGAAGAATTTCCATGTGTGCAGATGGCATCATTTGGCAAATCACTCCGATGCTGGCAGCGTCGCAGGGGTCATATTTGTGCACAGATGGACTGTTCTTCATCTGCTTCTTTATTGTAATAGACCCAAATAGGTTTTCCCACAATAGTACATATGTGCATTACAACTCTCCTCGTTCCCTGTCAGACAACTTATTTCCTGAGAGCACCACAACGCTTCTCTGTCTCTCTCAGTGTCTTTGTTCATGTGTCAGGTCCTCTTTTACCTGCATCTCTGGTTTGGGGATGCAAGGTGAGGACTAAGCAGAGCTCCTTGGGTTCTTCCCGGTGGCGTGGAAGTCTTTGCCAAGATGAGACTCAGTGAACATCTATCAAACCAGGGTTGTCTCATGTACAGATTGCTTTTGGTGGCCAGTATTTGTCGTGTGTGGCACAGCTTCCTCATCAACCAGGAGCACTTGGAGCTGCCATCTCAGCAGTCGTTTAGGAGGAGTGGAGAGGCTGGGGAATCACTAATTCGAAACCGGAGGTTTTGGATCCCCAGCAGTGATTCAAGCTCCAGCAGTGATGACCAAAAGCTGTTACTGTTTGACAGCTGTTTGGAGAGTGACGTGAGATGTGGTCACTATTTAGCAGGGAGATGGCCACAGTTTTGAACCATCTACTGCTGCCTCTGCGCGGCGGTGATGCAGGCAGCAGGTATCTTCAGAGGCTTCTTGGCCACGGCTGGTTCAAAACAAAAGGACACTTTGGGAAACCCCCTCTGCTTCAGTTTGGCTTTCCACAAGCACTACTTGTGTTAGGAGATTCACAGGACATTAGGGACTGGAAGGGACCTCAAAAGATCATCTAGTCCAATCCCCCTGCCACAGCAGGATTCCCCAGATCCAGTCACACAGGAACAGCCCAGGTGGGTTTTAAACGTCTCCAGAGAAGGAGACTCCACAACCCCCCTGGGCAGCCCCTTCCAGGGCTCTGGCACCCTCCCTGGGAACAAGGTCCTTCTCAGATTGATGTGGAACCTCATCTGTTCCAGCTCACATCCGCTGCCCCTTGTCCTGCCATTAGATGACACTAGGAAGAATCTGGCTCCATCCTCCTGACACCCACCCTTCACATATTTGTCAACATTCATGTGGTCATCCCTCACTCCCCTCCAAGCTCAAGAGCCCCAGCTCCCTCAGCCTTTCCTCATCAGGAAGATGCTCCCCTCCCTTCATCATCTTTGTGGCTCTGTGGTGGATTCTCTCCAGCAGCTGTGTCCTTGTAGAACTGAGACTGGATCCTGGTGATGCAGCTGTGGCAGGGGGACTGACTGGGTGATCTTTTCAGGTCCCTTCCAATCCCTGAAGTCTGGATCTAGGGGATCCTGCTCTGGCAGGAGGATTGGACTAGATGGTCCCTTCCAATCCCTAATGTTCTGTGATTCTGTGAGGGGCCCACGACTGGACACACACTCCAGCTGCGGTCTCACCAGGGCAGAGTAGAGGGGGAGGAGAACCTCTCTCAATCTACTAACCATCTCTCTTCTGATCCCCCTCAAGGTGCCCTTGGCCTCCTCTGACCTCACTTGATGAACCCAGTAGCCATAGCTGCCACAGGTAGTGCACAGAACATTTTGGAGTGGATGGTCTTTCAAGGTCCCTTCCAATCCCTGATGTTCTGTGATAACAGCTGCTAACTGAACACTCTACTTGCTGATGTATTTTTAACCCCTTGATAGCCTGGTGATCAAGGGGTACGAACAGGTACCAGGTGAAGCATTTTGAATCAAGTTAGGAAGAAAGCATCAGCTCTTCAGCAACTCCTTGGCCGCGCTGCGTAACCGGGAGAATAAATTTGCTGAGCTCAGCCAAATGAAGGTTACTGGGGAAATCTATAAAAAAACCCCCAAACCAAACAAACCCCCCAAACTTCAATTTCATATCCATCTGGTAGCTCTCCGTCATCAGCTCCTAATTATCTGCTTGTTCCTGCGTTTCTGGTGGCTCTGACACCTGAGGAATGTCTCTCTGCATCGATTTCTTGCCCGAGGCTGTGGAAAATTGCACAGGCTGCGGCTCCACGGCTGGGGGAGAGCTGCCTTCTGCTGGGGGCGAGTTTGTCTTCCTCCATCACAGTTCCTGAACCTCTCTACACAGAAAGCTGCCCGGAGTTGGACTCTTTTGGAGAAAAAAGCATGAAAAGCACTGAAACCGGAAGGTTTAGTGGGGCCAGCAGGGCTAGGGGCATCATTCTGCCCCCAGGCTGGGCACTGGGGAGGGCTGCCCTTGACTACTGGGGGCACTGCTGGGCCCCTCATTTCAAAAAAGAGATGGAGGGGCTGGAGAGGGTCCAGAGGACCAGTGAGGCTGGGGAAGGGACTGGAGGGAAAGGCTGATGGGGACAGCCTGGGGGAGCTGGGGGTGTTTAGCCTGGAGGAGAGGAGACTCAGGGGGGACCTTCTGCCTCTCTCCAGCTCCCCGAAGGGAGGTTGTAGTCAGGTGGAGGTCAGGCTGTTCTCCCAGGCACCCAGAGACAGAACAAGAGGTCGGGATGCTGAAGCTGCATCAGGAGAGGGTTAGGTTGGATGTCAGGAACCCTTCCTCATGGAAAAGGTGATGAGACCCTGGACTAGACTGCCCAGGGCAGTGGTGGACAGTCCCCCAGATGCTGGAGGTGTTGAAGGGCAGCCTGGCTGTGGCCCTTAGTGCCTTGGTATGGCCACTGTGATGCTGTTAGGTGCTGGTCTGGGCTGGCTGAGCTCAGAGGGCTTCTCCAGCCTCAATAACTCTGTGATTTTGTTCCTAACAGAGCCACAGGGAGTAAAATCTTGTGGAGAAGAGGACAGTCCTTCCTGAACTGAAGGGCCAGAACTGGGTGCAAGACTTCAGATGTAGTCTCACTAGGGCAGAGTAGAGGGGAAGAAGAACCTCTCTCGCTCTGCTAACCACCCCACTTCTGATCCACCTGAGGATGCCCTTGGCCCTCTTGGCCACAAGGGCCCATTGCTGCCATCCTGCTGGCTCATGGTCATAACCTGGGCTCTGAAAGGCTGGAAGAGAAACCTCCAGCTCTACAAGAGCCAGACTGGGCATCTCCTTTCCCATGGCCAATCCTCACAGAATCACAGAGCACTAGGGATTGGAAGGGATCTTCAAAGAACAAGCAGAGGAGTTTGTTTTGCCAGGTACTCAAGACAAGCATCGTCGTCTGTGGGGGTTATTTGTGTCTCAGAGAGAGAGGAGAAGGGGAGAAAAATTGCAGGATGAAGGCAACTAGCATCGTAATGGTGAGATTTGTCAGAATTCCCATTATCAGAGTCTGTTCACAGGTTGTAAATATCCCCTCTGGGCTGAGACTTAAAATTCAAGGTCACACGCGGGAAATGATATTTATCTTTGCGAAATGACAGCGTTGGCTCAGCGGCTTTGAAAGAGCTGCCGTCGCGAGGAAATCCTCGGGAGCGCCAGAAGTTCAGGTACTGCGGAAGGGGGGTGGTTGGTACCTCGAGGGAGGTTCTCCTCCCCCTCTACCCTGCCCTCGGGAGACCGCAGCTGGAATGTTGTGTCCAGTTCTGAGCCCCTGACAGAACACTAGGGATTGGAAGGGATCTCCAAAGATCATCCAGGCCAATCCTCCTGCCACAGCAGGGTCCCCTAGATCCGGTCGCACAGGAACATGGCCAGGAGGGTTTGAAACGTCTTTAGAGAAGTTTAGTAGCTCAAAGACGATCCAGTCTCAGTTCCAGAAGGACACGGCTGCAGGAGAGAGCCCAGCGCAGAGCCACAGAGATGATGAAGAGAGTGGAGCATCTTCCTGATGAGGAAAGGCTGAGGGAGCTGGGAAAAAAGGAGCCTGAGGGGTGACCCCATGAATGTCGATCAGTATGTGAAGGATGGATGTCAGGAGGATGGCGCCAGGCGCTGCTCAGGGGCACCCAGTGACAGGACAAGGGGCAGTGGGTGTGAGCTGGAGCAGAGGAGGTTCCACATCAATCTGAGAAGGACCTTCTTCTTGGTGAGGGTGCCAGAGCCCTGGCAGGGGCTGCCCAGGGGAGCTGTGGAGTCTCCTCTGGAGACATTTCAAACCCTCCTGGCCATGTTCCTGTGCGACTGGATCTAGGGGATCCTCCTGTGGCAGGGGGACTGGACTGGATGATCTTTCGGGGTCCCTTCCAATCCCTAGTGTCCTGTGATTCTGTGCAAGTCTTCCCGCTGTGGAAGCACCTTCTCTCGAGGACGTTAGCTGTCGTTTCCCCCGTCAGGCTGTGCCGTGTGCGCCGCTCCTTGCTTCTTTATTTATACGAGGGTTTTATTACCAACAAGTCTTATCACTATGCAAATGGGGTCGTTGTTGGGCTCGCGTGCACGTCGCCTTCCCCGCGCAGTAATAAATACATCTGCAAGATGCGCTGCCTCCGAAGGTAGAGCCGCAATTAAAATGCACTTAAAGATCCCTTATTTGCATGCAAATTGTCGGGATGAAGGAGAACGTGAGGAGATGCAAAATAATATGTAATTTTCAATTACATTTATATATCTTATTATTACAAATGTCTTCCAGCGTGGGGGGGGTTGACTCATGATCGCCTGTCATCATTCTTCTTGTGGTTTTGGAGATAATTCCTGAGTTGGATTGCGAAGGAGTAGAGAATTTTATAGACTCCAGTATCTTTTTCCTTCTAATTCTAAGTTGAGCGTGAAAGAATTCACCCGCACGGGGCCAGTCAAATTGTCTGTGAGTAATTCTCTGTTAAATAGCAGCCTGGCAGAGAGTTCTCTGCTCCTGAGAGTATTTTAACTGGTGTTTGCTGGAGCTGGCTGAATACTCCCCATTTACTACATTGACACCTTTTGATGATGTGACTGAAGATGCTCAGCTAATCATCTCTGAGGTACTAAACTGGCTCTAGTCTCCTTCTCTGGAGACATTTCAAACCCATCTGGCCATGTTCCTGTGTGACTGGATCTAGGGGATCCTGCTCTGGAAGGGGAATGGGACTGGATGATCTTCCAGGTCCCTTCCAACCCCTAATGACTGGATCTAGGGGATCCTGCTCTGGAAGGGGAATGGGACTGGATGATCTTTCAGTCCCTTCCAATCCCCAATGTTCCATGGTTCTGTATGACCTGGGCTGTCTAGTTCTCACACTTGTGTTGGGATGGCCTCGCTCACACCTCCCTCAGAAAGTCCCTGCGGATCACAGAGGCATTTCCTTCCCCTTCCAGCATCTCAGGGAGCCAGTTGCTTCTTTAGATAGCTCTCAGATAAACAGGCTGTCTTCAGCAATTCGTAATAAAATGTTTCTGGCAGAAATAGAGGCTCTATTTTAGAGACACGAACAGATTTTCCCATCCTGCTCAGAGATACCAGTTATTCTGGGAAAGCACTCTGGAGGTTCTGGAGACAGGCTAATACTGAAGACTCATCATTCCACATGATTAGAACCCGCCTGGACGTGTTACCACTCTCTCAGCAAAGAACTTCTTCCTAAGATCCATCCCAAACCTCCCCTGATGCAACTTGAGGCCATTTCCCCTTGTCCTATCATTGGGAATTTGGGAGAAGAGACCAGCTCCAGCCTCCTGTTAGGTCATTGTGGGGTTATAAAGGGTTGGAGAGACAGACACGTGTTACAGCAGAAACACATGTGCAAGGCAGAGAAAAAACAACAAACCAACACTGAAGCCAGCCCAGGAAAGTACTTGGCAACCAGAAGTCATCTTTCTGCTCTAATGAGAGCCCACTGTCCTGTTGTTCCTCAAAAGCTGTTGCAGCTCAGGCTCACGACATCGTTGTGGTCGGACACAGGGACACAGGCAGCCAAAGGTCGGCTCTCACTGGCTGCACTGGTGCTGACTGGGAGGCTGTGGAGCAGGAAGCACACCAGCTTGGCAGAGAATGTGTGAGTGAGGGGAGTCCTTGGAGCCTTTGGGGAGGGCGGGTCAGCTTTCCCCAGCTGAGTGAAATTAAGAGGGCAGGACCCCAGGTGGAAGCCGTGAGGGAAGATGAAAGCTGGAGAAGGTGGTGATGGGAGAGTTGTGGGAGGTCTGAGGGAGCGGCAGAGGTGTTTTGCCTCCTGGCTGAGGTCAGGGCGAGGAGCTGAGGGACTCAGCAGCTGGCTTCTCTGAGGAAGGATGGGAGCTTGGACAAGCCGAAGGCCTGGAAGGTAGGAGAACTGTTTAACCTCAACTCTCCAGATGAGGTCTAGTGAGCAGATGGAGAAGGGGGTGTGCAGGCAGCTGGTGTTGAGGAGTGCTGGTGGACGGTGCCGCAAGGAGGAGTTGCTGGTGGTGGCTGGGACCAACCTGCCCTGTGCCTCAGTGCCCTGGGCACCAGTCTTAGAACTGGGAGGTCGGCAGAGTGATTGAACTGGTACCAGTGTGTCCTTACTGCTGTGGGAGGCTGCTTGGTTCCTGCGACGTGTTTCGTTTGCCGGTTGCCTGTCGACCTGCGGCTGCGGGATCGCTGCTGGTTTGTTTGGGTTGTCCTGTGCTGTAGTTTTGCCTGGTTTGTGGCTTTTTGCACTGTGTGAAGTGGGGGCTCTGTGGGCTTCCCTGAGCCAAAGGTTCATTATGTGGTTGCAGAGAGACTAATGCTGCAGCTGGGTGGTCCTTCCCGGTCCTATCACCCTTTAGAGACCCTGAAGGTTTATGTGGCTTGTACACGTGTGCTGTAGGCAACCTGTGATGCTGAGGAAAGGGGAACAGTCCCAGTGAGATGTGGTTCTAAGGCAATCACTTTGAATTCTCTTCTGACCTTTCATTTGCTGTGAGGGTGACTGAAGGGGAAAGCCCCCTATTGCACTTAGCAGAAGCTCCCAAACAGTCCTTGAGGTTCTCCTCTGGTAGAAAGGAAGAGCAATGGATGGTGTTTGATGTTGATTTTGGAAGGAGGATTGGAGTAGCTGATCTCTTAAGGTCCCTTCCAATCCCTGATGTTCTGTGATTTTCACAAGCTTCAGGAACTACAAGGAACATTGATCTGGTCTATCATGCTGGAGTAGAATTTGGTCCTCAGCTCTACCATGAGTGCAGGGTGTGAAGCAGAACAGCCACAGCAGGGTTAGCAGGTGTTTTTTGTGTGGTAGCTCGCTACTTGGGATTGCAGCCACCTGCTCATAACACAGGTGCTGGCACTGGGGAGCTGGTTTAGAGGTGACCTTGTAGAGCAGGGTTGATGGCTGGACTCGGTGATCCTGGGGGTTTTTGCCAACCTCAATGATGCTGTGAACACAGGACCATGAGGGAACTGCATCTCTGCTGTTCCCTCTGTTGTCAGTCTTTCCTGTTGCATGCACTGCACCATCGCGTTGGTGGCAGTGGGTAGAGCTGCTGAAGGTTACAGCAGCATTTGATCAAACGGCTGGGAAGTTCATAGTGTGGGGATTTGTTTTGTCCTCCATTGATGGAGCCCTGGAAGAGGCTGCCCAAAGGGGTTGTGGGGTCTCCTTCCCTGGAGATGTTTAAAACTCACCTGCCCGCATTCCTGTGCACCTGGATCTATGGGATCTGTTACGGCAGAGGGATTGGACTGGATGATCTTTGGAGGTCCCTTCCAATCCCTGACCGTCTGTGATTGGACTGGATGATCTTTGGAGGTCCCTTCCAATCCCTGATGGTCTGTAATTGGACTGGATGATCTTTCGAGGTCCCTTCCAGTCCCTGATGTCTGTGATTGGACTGGATGATCTTTCGAGGTCCCTTCCAACCCCTAATGGTCTGTAATTGGACTGGATGATCTTTCGAGGTCCCTTCCAGTCCCTGATGTCTGTGATTCTGTGAGGTCCTCGCTGTGGTTCTGTGCACGCTGTGTGTTTTTGCTTTTAATAGTCACAGATAAATAACAGATGTGAAAGTGTGTTTGTGAGTAACTGAGCATCCAAGTGTTCAGTGTCCTTCAGCTTGCTGCTGAGGGGCAAACTGGGCTGGAGACCAAATCCCACTATAACACTGGCAAGAGGAAACAGCAGTGGGTTTGCACTTGTGATAAAACTGCTGCGTTGACTTTATTCTGTGTGTAATTGGGACTAGATAAGGCTGGAATGGAATGATGGCCCCGGGTGGAGCAGGGGAGAGGAGAGCGGTCTGGACTGGGGAGGGGAGGTGCTTTTGAAGCCTCTGGCTTGGCCTGCAGCTGCTGGGCTAAGGAGTGATCTTGTGCTGAGAGACATTAGGAAGGTGATGCGATGTTGATGAGCTGTACAGTAAAGGGCTTGGCTGTCCAAGAACTTCATGTGTAAACAGGTTGTTTTCCCTCCCTGGGCTGTAGGAGGTTCAGATCTGACTGGGCTTGATGTCAAGAAGAGATGCTGATGTTTTCAGGCTGTCCTGGTCTGCCCAGTCTGGCTGGAAAGCAGTAAAGCTGAGGATAAAATAGCTGTTACTGTGTTGCTCTGCCCTTTCCCATCATCTGGTTTTCCACTCAGACTCATGAATGATCCAACTCCTCCCTCCCCACTTGAAAACTCCCAGCACCTTGGCCAGTCAGTTATCTGGGTTGGTTTTCACCCCGTTCCCAGCGAAGGGCTTGGCAAAGCAGCGCGACGTTTGCCTCCCTTTCAGCCTCCTTCACAAGCCTGGTGCTATTTGTTTGGCTTGGACTGGTTTCTGTGCAAGGAGTGAAGACAAAACAGCTCATGCCCTCCAAAACACACGAGGTGATGATGACCACAGAGTCTTGAAAGAGTGTTTTCTTCATTCCATGGGATGTGACTTTTATGGGGTGCAGCTTCTCCCTCTTAGGAGTAGAATGGGTGATCCCAAGGATCTTTTGCAACCCAATTGTTTCTGTCTACATAATTCCCCTTGGCAGCTCTTCCTCTTCGTTGGCTCTTGCTGATGCATCGCTGCTTTTTCTTGGTTGTAGCTCTGTGATTGTGGGGCTCAATGTTGTCCTGTCTCTGCTAAGCTCTCTGTCTCTATCCCTGGAGGACAGAGGATGTCTGTTGTCCCCTCTCCATGTTACGCTTGTGACTCTGGTCCTTTTCTTCTGTGTCTGGTTCGGGGCCCCTTGGTTCAGGAGGGACATGGAGCTGCTGAAGGGAGTCAAGTACAGAGCAATGAGGGTGATGAAGGAAGTAGAACATCTCCCTGCTGAGGGAGCTGGGTCTCTTGAGCTGGGAAAAAAGGAGACTGAGGGGTGACCACATGAATGTTGATCAGTATGTGAAGGGTGGGTGTCAGGAGGATGGAGCCAGGCTCTGCTCAGGGGCACCCAGTGACAGGACAAGGGGCAGCGGGTGTCAGCTGGAACACAGGATGTTCCCCATCAGTGTGAGAAGGAACTGCTTCCCCGTGAGGGTGCCAGAGCCCTGGAAGGGGCTGCCCAGGGGGTTTGTGGAGTCTCCTTCTCTGGAGACGTTTCACACCTGCCTGGACAAGTTCTTGTGTGACTGGATCTAGGGATCCTGCTGTGACAGGATTAGACTGAATGATCTGTCAAGGTCCCTTCCAACCCCTGATGTTCTGTGAGTCTTCTGTGGTTACCAGCACATGGCAGCCTGAGACAGGCACTAAATACATGCACAGCCAGGCTTCTCCACCTGTTCTTAATCGACCCAGTAGGCGTGTGAGGAGATTCTTAGGCAGCACTGGGAAGATCTAACCCATCCTTTGATATGTTTGGCTCTGATCCAGACAGCCCACTCCAATTTCCAACCATTACAGTGTCCAGAGGATCAAAGATCATCTAAAGATAATTGGGATGAGCTGTTGAGGGATGTGGTTTAGGGGTGAACTTGTGAGGTAGGGTAGATGATGTTTGTGATCTGCGGGAGCGAGATTTTAGTGTAGGACCATGCTTGTTTGAAAAGGTGTTTGCAAGTGGAGGGAAGGGGGCTGCTTCCCGTTGTCTGCTGCTTCCACCCCTGATTTCTTCTAGCAGAAGCTGCCTCCAGCACCCTGCAAAGTGCTGAGGGCAGGGCTGTGGGTGGCCCGGAGCAGTCTGCTCCCTTCTCTCTGATGTGTTTTGGCACAAACCATTTGGCCAGTGTTAATGTTGTGGTGCCATTGGAGTTCCCATGACAAACACGCTCATGTCTAACCCCGCACAGCAGGGTTAATCCCAACCCTTCAGGGTTAATTAAGAGGTAATTGCATGGGCCTCAATTAATCCCCGTTTAACTCAGTTGCATTTGATGGACGGGCACTGGAGATTCATTTGGCCTCGCACCTCATCAGACTCATTAATTTCATTAAACACACACAAAACTAAAGATATAGTTGAAGTGCTGAGGTGACAGCTGCGACTCTTCTGCTCTAGGATGGAGTCCAGCAGCGCTGAACAAGACCTTCAGTGCTTGTCGTAAGGCAAGACCTTAAATACATCTCAGGAGGCTGTAGAGACCAACACGTTGGCTAAGGTGGAGCTGCTGCTCTTCCTCACAGCGGCTGCAGCAAATTGTGGGAACCACTGATTTGCAGAGGTCCAACAGAGGAGTTGGGACTCCTTGAATCCCTGAGGGTTTCGATGAGAATGGCAAACGCTTGCCCTCCCTTCTCTGCGTGGAGCCCTCGGCTCTTCCCGGGAGCGGGAGCAGAGCGTTCGCGGGGTGACACGTCGTGCGACATACCCTGCTCAACCCTAATTAAGGTTGTGACTGAAAGGGTGCTGAAATGTTTTGTCACGATTTGGCAGATTAATGAAATCTTCCTAATGAGATTTGACTCTAACATCTGCTCTAGCAGTACGTTCAGAGCTGGATGAGCAACTCGTGTGCATTGAATGGCTCCGCACTGAGAGTGTGGAATCATCCTGGCTGGAAAGGGCTTCCAGGATCATCGCATTCAGCCCAACAGCAGCCTGACCCCTGGACCATGGCCTTGAGTGCTCCAGCTACTCGGTTTTTAAACCCCTCCAGGGACAGGGACTGCACCGCCTCCATGAGCAGCCTGGTCCAGTGCCTAAGCACTCTCTTAAATAACTTCTTCCTCAGATCCAATGTAAACCTCCCCTGATGCAACTTGAGGCCATTTCCCATCATCACATCATCAGTAATTTGGGAGAAGAGACCAGCTACAGCCTCCTTTGAGGTAGCTGTAGAGAGCAAGGTTTCCTCTCAGCCTCCTCTTTTCTAGACTGAATTACCCCAGTTCCGTCAGCCGCTCTCCACAGGATCTGTTCTCCAGCCTCGTGGCCCTTCTCTGGCCCCGCTCCAGCCCCTTGATGGCCTTCTGATAGTGTGGCACCCAAAACTGGACCCAGTACTCAAGCACAGCTGGAGCAACCCAGTGTCAGTGTCTACAGATCATTATTAAGTGCCCAGAAGTAAACACCTGGCTGAGGGTATTGGGAGGGCTCAGCTAGGAGGCAGGTTACTGGATTTCAGGTGGTCCTGCTCCAGCAGGGGGGGTTGGACTGGATGATCTCTCAAGGTCCCTTCCAATCCTTAATGACTGGACCTAGGGGATCCTGCTCTGGAAGGGGTTTGGACGGGATGATCTTTTGAGGTCACTTCCAATCCCTAAAGACTAGATCTAGGGGACCCTGCTGTGTTGGGGGGATTGGACTGGATGATCTTTCGAGGTCCCTTCCAACCCCTGATGTTCTGTGACTATGATTTTCCCCTCTTTCCTTTGGTTGGTCTCACCCCTCCAAGCCCTGACATGACCCAACACCTGCACATGCTGCAGCATCAACGGAACAAGAGTGTTTTCTCCATCTTATCCTCCACACCGTTGAACCCGGGCGCCCTCCCGCCCCAGTACACACTGGGCGCGAGCGCCGCCTCGGCTCCTGCCGCCGCGCGCCGCACCAGGCAGCTCTCGAGCGACGCCGCTGCAATTTATCACCATAAACTGTTTCGTATTGGAACAAACAATCCTCACGAGGCAATCTGGATTCAAATTAATTCAGAAGCACCATAGCTGAGAAGTGAGCAGTCTCTTTGTGTTGTTTCTCTTAACAAGATTTTATGATACGACTAGACTGCAAATAGCTCTATTCATGATAAACTGGCAACGCGGCAAATTGTATATGCTGAGAGCTATTTGTTGTACAAGCTGTTCGGGAGGAGAATCTTAAGCGAAGTCTTCTCAGCCAGGGCGCTGCGAGACCTCAACGGCGCGGGTGCTGCCCCGGGTGTCCCGTTTCGGGAGCCCCTGTGGCTGTGTGGGGGGTAGTGGGAAATAAAGAGCATCTGCTCCAGTACCCTTGAATCACAGAACGTGAGGGGTTGGAAGGGACCTCGAAAGATTATCCAGTCGAATCCCCCTGCCAGAGCAGGATCCCCTAGATCCAGTCTAGGATCAAACCTGCCTGGCCATGTCCCTGTGCGACTGGATCTGGGGGATCCTGCTGCAGCAGGGGGATTGGACTGGGTGATCTTTAGAGATCCCTTCCGATCCCTAATGATTCTATGATCCAGTCACACAGGAACATGGCCAGGTGGGTTTTAAATGTCTCCAGAGAAGGAGACTCCACAGCCCTCTCGAGCAGCCCCTTCCAGTGCTCTGGCACCCTCACTGGGAAGAAGTTTGTTCAGATATTTGTATGGAACCTCCTCTGTTCCACCTCACACCCACTGCCCCTCGTCCTATCATTAGATGACACTGACAAGAGCCTGGCTCCATCCTCCTGACACCCACCCTTCCCATATTTGTAGACATTAATGAGGTCACCCCTCAGCCTCCTCTTCTCTAAGCTCAAGAGACCAGCTCCCTCAGCCTCTCCTCATAAGGGAGATGCTCCCCTCCCTTCATCATCCTCGTTGCTCTGCGCTGGACTCCCTCCAGCACCTCCATGTCCTTCTGGAACAGAGGGGCCCAGAAGTGGACACGATTCATCTGTCCACATGTGTGTTCCTGTGTAGCCACCAAACCCCAGCAGCACAGTTTGGCTTCGGCGAGCCCACGCTGATTTCTTAGCAGCTGGGTATCCGGTCCTCAGCATCTGGTTTTCCTCTCTCCCCCCTCCCTTAATAGCTCTGATGAATCAGAATTCCTTAAGGAGGATAATGCTAAACATAATTAGACAGGATACGTTCAAGTAGAAAATTTAATTTGAAGAGGTTTGCGCTGAATTTTTATTGGCCTCAGGTGGGGAGCTGGGACTGCATCGCGGTGAATCCCTTCTGCAGGTCTGGTTCAAACAAGCTGCACGATGCTGTTAGGTGCTGTGGGGGATCTGGCTTAGGGCTGAACTGGCCATCGGGAAGAAATCCTTCCCAGAGAGAGTGGTCGGGCACTGGACTGGGCTGCCCAGGGTGGTGATTGAGTCCCGGTCCCTGGATGATACCAAAGTCACTTAAATGTGGTGTTGATGAGGTTTAGGGGTGACCTTGTAGAGTAGGGTTGCTGGTTGGACTCTGTGATCCCGGGGGTCTTTTCCAACCTGAATGATTCTGTGATCCTAAGTGCACGTCTTTGCTCAGTCAGGTTTTATAGCTCTTCCAGAGATGAGTGTAATTATTCAAGGCTGCAAAACAAAGTGCAGCTCCTTAAGATGTGTTTTAAACTATCCACAGAGTCACAGAGCATGAGGGACTGGAAGGGACCTCGAAAGGTCATCCAGTCCAGTCCCCGTGTTCTGCAGGAGGCAAACGCCCAGTCCTGGATTAAAATAGCCTCTGCCTGCAGCGCTGCAGGTTCCCTTGGTTTGAGGCAGGAGTAAGGAGAATTTATCTGTGTGGCAGGACTAAGGTGACTCTGGCTTCTTGTTGTAGTCATGAATGTTGAAGATCCCGTATTTATTCTTCCCTTTGTTTCCAACTTGTGCTCAATTTTTTAATTTTGTGGGCAGAGTGTAAGAAGTGTCCCCATTCAGTAGCCTGGGCTACTAAAACCCCCGTGACTTTCCATGCCCCATGAAAACCAGAGCTCTGGTTCAGCTTGCTAAAGCAGAAACTGCTTAACAAAGCATTTGCTAATGTTATTTGTTGTCATTAAGTCCTGAAACAAGACTCTAAATGGGACTGGAGTCCATCTGCTGGGACAGTTTGGAGGGTTTTTTGACCCCGTTTGGGAGGAGCAGGTCGGCTCCGAATGTTTTGTCGACAGCCATTAGTGGAAATAAAACCCCCTCATTTCAGAGCCTCTGCTGTAAGGTCGGTCTCCCAGAAAGTACTTAATTGTAGTCTGAGCTGTGAGGGGCACAAACCCCCAGGCTTTTTTCCCTTAGGAAGTGCCTGTCCACCAGAACCGAAAGTGTAGGGGTTTTTATTAAAGCTCTTGTTCGGAGGGGTTTGGCTGCGGGATCAGAGCTGCCTGTGACAGCAGAACCTGCTGCAGCCTTTGGCTCAGGCAGCTCGGACTCAAGTATTGGACTAGAGGACCTTTCAAGGTCCCCTCCAGTCCCTAATGTGCTGTGGTTCTGTGACCCTGCTGTGTTGGGGTGGGGTTGGACTGGATGATCTCTCGGGTCCCTTCCAACCCCTAATGTTCTGTGATTCTGTGGCTGTGCCTGTTAGGGTGGAATTTTTCACAGGGGCAAATCCTTGTCCTCCAAGGTGAAGCGTGTCCAGAGGAGAGACATTGAAATGATCAGGGGAGTGGAGCATCTCTTGTGTGAGGACAGGCTGAGAGTGTTGGGGCTGTTCAGGACCTTCTTTTGACCTTCCAATACATGAAGGCAGGGGAAGGCCTTTTCAATAGGGTTTGTGTGGGGAGGACAAGGAGCAGTGGGTTCGTGCTGGGAAAGGAGAGATTGAGGCTGGATCTTAAATACCCTCACATTGAAGAACTTGTTTCTGATGGCTGCAATGGGCTGCCCCAATGGGAAGGTGTTGGGGGCCCCATCCCTGGAGTCATTCAAGGTCAGGCTTGATGAGGCTCTGAGCAGCATTGACCCTAGGTAGAGCTGTCTCCGTGTGGGGAGGTTGGACTAGATGACCTCTAGAGGTCCCTTCCAGCCTGGACCATTCTATGGTTCCATGATTTGAAGACACCCTGGTGTATTTCTCTGGTGAGGCCAAGACAGACACTGTAGGCTCTGGTGCCTGGATGGATGTAGAAACAGCCTGTTTGTTTGTCATCAAGTTGTAGGAGATTTACTGTCGATCAACTTCCCCAGACTGACTGTCGGGCGGCAGTCCATCCGCGCACACAAATACGGGGGGAAGACGGACAACCTGCATGAGAACCGTTACTGTGAGGTGATCGAGAGGGGAAAACAAGCCCCTGGGGCTGCAGTGGCTTCTGAAAGATGCTGCTTTTGCCTCAAATCCAGCTCAGGACACGGAGGAAACCCCCACACCAGGACCCCGGGGTGCTTGATTAGATCTTGAATCTTGCATTTGGCTTGAGGACGGGTTGAGCTGACTTTTGTCCCTTTTGTGTGGGCAAAGGCAGAGGGGAGGGAGCAATTGAATGATTTAATTTATCTTCCCAGCACGGGAGGCTGCTGCTGCAGGCTGTCAGCCACCGGCAAATGAACCCTTCATCTACAACACTGTTGAGAAGTTGGGTTCAGTCCTGTTGCATCTGCTATGCAGATGGGATGCTAGTTTTTGTTCAAATAAACAGAAGCAATTAAGCCCCTTCTTGGAGAAGGATATCTGAAACAATAGGAGGCACCATCTGAAGCACAGGCTCCATCAGAGGCTGAGCGATGTGCGGAGCAGGCTTTCATGAGAGGCTGAGTGCAGGCGTAGACTGGTGAAGTGTTCATGTGTGTGGAGAGGGGGTGCTGCTTGTCTTTCCTTGCTGCTGGAGCGATCTGTGTGTGAACAAAGACGTGACCAACAGCAGAGATGGGAGAGCCTGCTTCTTCCCAGGGAGGGGGCAGAGCCCTGGAAGGGGCTGCCCAGGGGGGTTGTGGAGTCTCCTTCTCTGGAGACGTTTAAAACCCACCTGGATGTGCTCCTGTGCGACTGGATCTAGGTGATCCTGCTGTGGCAGGGGATTGGGCTAGATGGTCTTTCGAGGTCCCTTCCAATCCCCAATGCTCTGTGATCCTGTGAAGGCCTCAGCACGGTGGAAGATGGATCAGAGTGTTTTCCTCCCCGACTAGCACAGCCGAGCACTCCACTGTGCTTTACATGGCTGTAAGGAAGGTCTAAGTGCAGTTCAGGTCCTGTGAAGTGCACGTGTTGGCACTGGGTTGCCCTGTTTTAAAGAAGTCTCCTGGCCTTTCTTTGCAACCCAACACTGTCAGCAGTGCTCACTGGTTACTTTCTGGGGCTTGTTTTGTATTGGACCTAGTCGTTTGCAAACAATCGAGTAGCATCAGTGACTGAGACCGACTGGAGTCTCGAGGCCGTTGTTTCTTGAAGAGCAGCTACAGTTTCAAACCCTTCGCAAAGCCCAACAGCTGAGAGAAGTCTTGGAGTAATTGGATCTCCAAGACAAACAAAGAAGGGTGTTTTCCCTCGCGGCTGCACCACTATGCTGACATTTTCTTTCGAGTTAAAGTGGACTGAGGTTTACATTTCTGCTGTTCAAGTGAAAAGCAAAAATCAATCCAAACTAAACTGTTTGGTTTAGGCTGAAGTTTTAAACCGCAGCTCTGCCGTCGCTGCAGCCAGGGCTGCCCCAGGTGCTCTGGTGCCTGAGTCGGGCAGCAGAACGGAAAGTGGCTCGAGTGGCCCCTGGGACTCTGAGCTGGCTACAGACAGCAGGAGGAAGAACCTGCTGTAAACCCTCCTCCCTGCCCCTCCTTACAAGATGAACCCTCAGAAAGAGCCGATCTGGTTTCAAGTAAAGTAGGAGATTCAACATGGACAGGTGGCTTAGACAGATGTCACAGAACATCAGGGACTGGGAGGGACCTTGAAAGATCATCCAGTCCCATCCCCCTGCCAGAGCAGGATCACCTAGACCAAGTCACACAGGAACATGGCCAGGAGGGTTTTAAACATCTCCAAGGAAGGAGACTCCACAACCCCCCTGGGCAGCCCCTTCCCCTCACGGGGAAGAAGGTCCTTCTCACATTGATGTGGAACCTCCTCTGTTCCAGCTCACACCTGTTGCCCTTTCCGCTACCACTTGGTGCCCCTGAGCAGAGCCTGGCTCCATCCTCCTGTCATCCATCCTTCACATATTGATCAACAGTCAAGGGGTCACCCCTCATTCTCCTTTTTTCCAGCTCAAGAGACCCAGCTCCCTCAGCCTTTCCCCATCAGGGAGATGTTCCACCCTTTGCCCCTTGTCCTATCACTAGATGACACTGAGGAGAGCCTGGCTCCATCCTCCTGACCTGGACACAAGACTCCAGATGTGGTCTCACCAGGGCAGAGTAGAGGGGCAGAAGAACCTCTCTCGATCTGCTACCCACCCCTCTTCGTAGAAAGAACCTCTTCCCAGTGAGGATGACAGAGCCCTTGAAGCAGCTTCTGGTGGGGGGCGGGGGGTGGACTCTCCTCCTCTGGAGATGTTTCAAACCCCCCGGCCATGTTCCTGTGTGACTGGATCTAGGGGATCCTGCTTTGGGAGGAGGACTGGACTGGATGATCTTTCAAGGTCCCTTCCACTCTCTGATGATTCTCTGATTGTATTAACGATCTTACAAATGAGTGTCACTTGCCTCAACGTGATTATTGGGGCCAAAATGATGGTTATGGGCAGAGCAGCTGAAATCCTAGAGGGGGGTAGTTGTGATTTCTGTGCTCTTGCCTCCTTCCCTCCCAGCCTGATCCTGGGCTGGAGCCCCAGTTACACCAGTAACGACCCCAAAACACGCAGAGAAGAGTCCAGTGCCGATACCCAGTCACGTCCGGCCGAAGCCAACGTGAACCAGCAACTCATTTACCGCGGGCTCGCAGGAGGGTATCAGGTTCAGAGAGATTTAATTTATCAATAGGGTCAGGCTGCCCCGAGTATAAAATCAAATTACACTGGAGCAGATGTGGAGGTCCAAGAGGAGAAGGTGCGGATTGATGGGAGAGAGGCCGCCCCTCAAAGGGGCCTTTGTCTGCGTTTGACTCGGTGAAGCAGCTGACAAGTGGCCATCGGCTCCTGCAGCCGGGCAGCTGCGTGAAGGGGCTCTGGCAGCTGCCTTGGCTGGGACAGGCGCAGGGGCGAGTCTGCCTGTTGATTGAGCTGGGCCAGGAAATGGCACCGAGAGGGCAAACGGGCGCGGAAGGGGCTGAACTGAACCCGGGGCCAGATGGGTACATTCCATGCTCTTATGGCAGTCGGTGTCTGTTGGGTGTTTGTGTGGCACGGGCTTGGATCGTGATCCCAGCAGCCTTGGGAAGGCAACACGGGCTCACAGGAGGGAAGCCAGTGGCATTCGGGCTAATACTGGGAATAGTGTGGCCAGCAGGACCAGGGACGTCAATCTCGTGCTGTACTGGGCAGTGGGGAGGGCTGCCCTCGAGCACTGGTGGCAGTGCTGGGCTCCTCTTTTCAAGAAGGAGATGGAGGGTCTGGAGCTGGTCCAGAGGAGCAACAAGGCTGGGGAAGGGACTGGAGGGAAAGGCTGATGGGGAGAGGCTGAGGGTGTTTAGCCTGGAGGAGAGGAGACTCAGGAGAGATCTTCTCCCTCTCTCCAGCTCCCTGAAGGGAGGTTGCAGTCAGGTGGGGGTCAGGCTCCTCTCCCAGGCAACCAGCACCAGGAGGAGATGTCAGAGCCTGAAGCTGCATCAGGGGAGGGTTAGGCTGGATGTCAGGAACCCTTCCTCACAGAAAGGGTGATCAGAGCCTGGACTGTGCTGTCCAGGGCAGTGATGGAGTCCCCCAGATGTTGAAGGGCAGCCAGGCTGTGGCCCTCAGTGCCGTGGTGTGGCCACTGTGGTGCTGTTAGGTGCTGGGCTGGTCTGGCTGAGCTCAGAGGGCTCTCCCAGCCTCTATCCTTCTGTGGGTTTGTGATTTTTGAGTTTCCTACAGAAAGTTTTGGGCAGAACACGACTCCCTTCTGCAAGAGCTTTTCTGTAGCTGATCTGTACCTGGTTCTGGTGCAAGAGCTGAGACAGCTGGTTCGTTGATTAGTAAAGTCACTGTTAAAACTTAATATAGTAAACATTTGTTCAATACTGTTGGGCTCAGTAAACCTTCGTAACGGCCTCCAGAAAGTCAATATTCTCCGACTAATGGCTTTACCACACGACAACCTCATGGCGTGGAGATCCACACCACAAAGTCAACTGGTTTGTTGCCTTTTCCTGGCAGAATCAACCAAAACCTCACGAGGGTGGTAAATCACAGCTGCACATCTCCCAGTCTGGGCTGATGCAGCAAGGCTAGCAAGCTGGTGGATGCATTTAAATCTGGGCCCCTCAGTTCAAGCGACTGGAGAGAGCCCAGTGCAGACCCACAGAGGTGATGGAAGGAGGGGAGCACCTCCCTGCTGAGGAAAGGCTGAGGGAGCTGGGCCTCTTGAGTTGGGGGGGAAAAAAGGAGCCTGAGGGGTGGCCCCATGGGTGTTGATCAATATGTGAAGGGTGGGTGTCAGGAGGATGGAGCCTGCTTGCTGGCACTCAATAATAGGACAGGGGCAGTGGGTGTGAGCTGGGACAGAGAAGGTTTCCACATCAGTGTGAGAAGGACCTTCTTCCCAGTGAGGGTGACAGAGCCTTGGAAGGAGCTGCCCAGGGGTGTTATGGAGTCTCTTCAGGAGAAGTTTCAAACCTGCCTGGACATGTTCCTGTGTGACTGGATCTAGGGGATCCTGCTGTGGCAGGGGGTTCGATTGGATGATCTTTCGAGGTTCCTTCCAATCCCTTACGTTCTGTGGTTCTGTGAGTAAAACACAGAGGACCCACCCGGTGTAAATCCTGAGTTGCAGAGGCCACCTGTGTTAGTCGAATCCTGCCTGGAAGCGATCAGCTTGTTACACCCCTGCTCCTGCTGCTACCACAGAGCACCCCAGTCCCTCCCATTCCTATAAACCAACTAATCAGCTTTTTGCTGTGATTAGCAAAAATAAAAAGAGAAGAGGAATTCTGCCAGTCAGTCCCCTGGGAGCTTTATTCCCTGAGTGTCAGATGTCTGTCACATAGACTGTGTCCCTTGGAATCACCATAATAGGGGCAGGCAGCTGAGCCCTGCTGTGGGCATCTACAGGGGAGGGGCCCCTGATATAACACTCATCGGTTTCAGCTTGGTTCAGCCGACATCTGTGCAGCAGAGGACCTCGTGATGATCCTGGCAGCAGCTCTGCTCATTGGGGTTTGGCTTTCTGTGCCGCATCCCCGTACCAGCCTGTCTCAGCACTTTCAGAGCCAGAGCTGTTTTCTCTTCGGAAGCTCTGGGTTTGTTGGGTGGGATTTTGGTGGTTGTTGCTGTTATTTTAGCTTCCCAGGCTGCTGGGTCTGACTGGAGCTGTGTCCAGAATCACAGAAAGCAGCAACCACCTGTCACCAGGACACTGTGCACAGTAGGGAGGGGCTGAGGACTGGGCTGGGGGTGTGGGGACATGGGGAGAGTTTGTAAGGAGGACTGTGTGCTCATCCATTTGCCAAGTGGGAAGTGGTTGGCAGTGGCTGGAAGCCTTGGAGCGACTGGACTAGATGATCTGTCGAGGTCCCTTCCAATCCCTAATGTTCTGTGATTCCAGTCCAATCCCCCTGCCAGAGCAGGATCACCTAGACCAAGTCACACAGGGACTTACTCCTCTTTAAAAGCTCAACAGGGATTAAATTAAATGGTTAAAAATCCTTGAGTGAATTCACTGCATGAGAGTGACTCTGCTGCGATGATTTGCTGACCAGCAACGGTGCTCTGATTCCTCCCAATTGTACAGAAGTGAATTGCTAATGGTAGAACGAGGGGAAATGGCCTCAAGTGGCACCAGGGGAGGTTGAGATTGGATCTCAGGAAGAAGCTCTTTCCTGAGAGAGTGGTTGGGTACTGGAACAGGCTGCCCAGGGAGGTGGTGGAGTCCCCATCCCTGGAGGGGTTTAAAAACTGAGTAGCTGGAGCTCTTGAGGCCATGGTCTGGGGATAGGGAGCTGTTGGGATGAGGGCTGGGCTTGGTGATCCTGGAAGTCCTTTCCAGCCAGGATGATTCTATGAAAGATACTTGACAGTCAAGTAAAATGTTCTCTTCTGAATGGCTGCTGGGTGAAAGGTTGGACTTGAAGGTCTCTTCCAGCCAGAGATACTCTGTCGTCTTCTCTGGAGATGTTTAAAACCCACCTGGGTTCCTGGTGTGATTTGGTCTAGGTGGTCCTGCTCTGGAAGGGGGAAATGGACTGAATGATCTTTTGAGGTACCTGACAATTCCTTATAACTGGATCTAAGGGATCCTGCTGTGGCAGAGGGATTGGACTGGATGATGTTTTGAGGTCCATTCCCATCCCTTATGGTGGTATAACCTTGAAAGGTCATCTAGTCCAATCCCCCTGCCAGAGCAGGATCCCCTGTTGTGAGCAGGGTCTGTGTTTCTGCTGGAGGAGCTGGGTCACCCTGCACCCTGCCCTCACAACAAGGACGGATGGCTCTCCTGGTGTCCCAGCAGCTGCAGCCCACGCTGCCCAGGTAGATGTTCACCCATCCCCAGCTGCAGCACATTTGTCCTGCTCCTGCAGCCCTTAGAGAGGCTCCTTGAGGCTCTTGTCTCTGTGGAGCATGAATTCTGGCAGAGGAGGGGGGGAAATCCAAGGCTTCACAACAAAAACACTGGGGGAGAAACAGCGTCTCCACTGAAGTTAATAATCAGTGGGGTCCAAATTACCTCTTATTAGCATTTATTTCACAAAAGAGGCCGAGCGTAATTTCGCGCTGGATTCGGATGTGGAGAGGGGCTATAATCAGCCTCCTGAAGAGCTCCCGCCTCGAGTGCGGGGCTGCTTGTTTCTTCTCCCAATGGCACCGCTCTCCTTCCCCTCCTCGCGCTCCCCCCGCCACCGCTGCCGCCGCTCCCGATCCCTCTGAATAATGCAATCACTCTGAATAGCCCAGACAGGCCCTGAGATTAGGGAGCCCGCTTGGGGAGCGGGGCGCCGGCTGAATAGGCGCGGGAGGCCGGCTCCCCGGCAGAGCAGGGTGCTGGGAACTAGGCCAACTGCGCAGAGCATGTGCTGGGAGGCACTGAATGGGCCAGCAGCCGGCCAGCCCATATGCCGGGCTGTGCCACAAAGCCGCCTCGGCACGCCTGCCGTGACAAACAGGATTACCGAGGACAATTAATCTGGCACGCTCGATCACAATCAAGCGCTGACCCCAGCCTCCCGCCCCGGCGCGCGGCAGATGCCACGCTCCCGTTCAATGGCGCTCGAGGGCACCCGAGGCCTGGATGGGGTTGGCGCGGGCTGATGGCGAGCGCCGTGTGACGGTAGCGGCCCTGGTCCGGTGCGATGAGCTCACCCTCTGCAGGCTTGCGCTGGGCAGGCTGGCGGCAGCTCCCCGTCAGCTGCTGGGAGGAAGGGGAATGCGTGGGGCTGAGTGGGTTTCCCCTTCCCTCCCCGCTCTTGCTGCTGGTGGAATAAGAGGGCAGCCATGGGCATCTTTCCCACCTGGGCTCCAGAGCCCCAGCTCCCTCAGCCTCTCCTCAGCAGGGAGATGCTCCCCTCCCTTCATCATCCCTGTGACTCTGCACTAGGCTCTCTCCAGCAGCTCTGTGTCCTTCTGGAGCTGAGGGGCCCAGAACTGGACACAAGACTCCAGATGTGGTCTCCCCAGGGCAAAGCAGAGGGGGAGGAGAACCTCTCTCGATCTCCTGACCTGGGCAGCCCGTTCCAGTTTCAGCCAGAGAGGTGCCCTGAGCTGAGCTGCAGGGGTTTGCTCACATAAATCAGCAGAAGGGTGGTCTTGTCGCCAAGGCAGCCTCACGCTGGGGAGTGCTCTTCGCGTGGCCCTGCCGTTGCACCCAGAGGTGATTTCTGGTCTGTAGAGACAGAGTGATGGAAAATGCCTTCTGCTCCCCCGAGCGTGAAGCTCCAAACAGTGATTTAGTGAGAGCAGTGCTGTCTGGAGAGGGGTCTCTGTGCATCTCATCACCGCGGCCGTCGCACGGCTATTGATTTCATACCTGCTGCGCTGACTCAGTGAGCAGGACGCTCTGCCTTGCAGAGGGGCAGATGGAAAACTCAGTGGAGCTTTTCCTCATGAGCACAGAGTCACAGAGCATCAGGGATGGGAAGGGACCTTGAAAGATCAGCCCGTACAATCCCCCTGCCACAGCAGGATCCCCTAAATCCAGTCCTTAGGAATGGGAAGGGACCTCAAAAGATCATGCAGTCCCATCCCCCTGCCTTGAAAACAGCACAGACAGCACAAACCCCATAGCTGGGTTTGTGAAAACCTAAGACCTTGACAACGAGTGCCAGACACAGTGTGATCTACACCCTTAGGAACAACCAGCTCATCTCTGGGCTCTGAATGCAGAGTGAGTGCAAAATGCTCAGCAAAAGTCACTCCTGACCGCACCTTCCGTACTGGGTCCAGTTTGGGGCACCCCAGCACAAGGGAGACATCAAGGGGCTGGAGCGAGTGCAGAGGAGGGCAGTGAACCTGCAGAAGGGCCTGGAGAATCAGTCTGAGAGATGGGGAGAGTTTGGGCTGTTGGGTTTGGGGAAGAGAAGGCTGAGGGGAGACCTCATCGTTCTCTACAACTATCTGAAAGGACCCTGCAGAGATGCTGGTGCTGGGCTCTGCTCACAGGTCACTAGTGACAGAAGCAGAGGGAAGGGCTTCCAGCTCCATCAGGGGAGGGTCAGACTGGCCATCAGGAAGAGATTCTTCCCAGAGAGACTGGTCAGGCACTGGACTGGGCTGCCCAGGGTGGGGTTGAGTCCCCATCCCTGGATGAGTTTAAAAGTTGCTTAGCTGTGGTGGTTGGGGGATCTGGTGGTTTAGGGGTGACCTTTGTAGAGTAGGGTTGGTGGTTGGACTCGCTGACCCCAGGGGTCTTTTCCAACCTGAACAATTCTCTGGTTCTCTGCAGTACCTGGAGTTTATTTAATCTTTGGCACCTAAATGTGTCTAAAAGTCAAACTACATGTGGGGCTGTGGGTTGGAGCTACCGTCAGAATGGACTTGCTGGTGAAGCCCTGAGCCTTGGACTCGATGACCCTAGAGGTCTTCTCCAACTGGATTGACTCTGTGTGTCTGTAGCCAAACAAAGCCGGTTCCCCCCTTTCCTTGTGCTCTGGGCTTGTGTTTTTGTTGTTATCATTTCCCATCTCTCTTCCTAATCCTCCAATTGTTGCAGTGCCAAGTGGGCATTGAGCGAAACCGCTGCTCAGGTAGCTCGCCGCCGGCCATCACGAGCCCACTGGAGTCGGGCAGCAGCCACAGTGGCCTTTCCAAGCACCGCTGGGCGAGAGCTGAGCCCATCGAGCCTCGCTGGCAGGCGCTGCGTTGGACTTGCCGTGTCCTGTACCGTGGCCACGCAGGCGGGGGTCGGTGTGAATCAGCTTGGGAGCCTGAGGGAGATGGGCGAGTGTGGCTCAGCCGCCTGTCAGCAGCGCGAGTGCGTGACAGAAGGTGGCAGCATCTTAACATCCTTTGGGCCAGCTGAAATCTAGAGGAAAATCAACTCAATCTTCATGTCCAGAAGGTTTCTCTTTATGTTCAGGGAGGATGCTGCCTGGAATTTGTGGGGTTGATGGATTTATGTGGTTGCAGACGGGCAGGAAGGTGAAGCTTTGGTGACTCTTCACTCTTCTTGATGTCAGTGTGTGAAAGAGGTACTGGAGGGAAGTGACAGATATGTTGGAATACACAGTGGAGTCAGCTTCTCTGGAGGCTTTTAAGTCCCTCTGGATGTGTTTCTGTGTGACAGGAGGATGGAGCCAGGCTCTTCTCAATATCATCTGGTGATAAGATGAGGGGCATTAATGGGTATGAGCAGGAACAGAGTTGGTTTGAGCTCCATCATCTAGATCATTGGAAACCAGACTCCAGGCACACAAAGAGCCATTTCTCTGTCACCAGTGAAAAGCACTGGAAATTCATCTTTCTCGTGGAGCCTTTTAGCTTCCTTCAGCTCTGTTGACACAAGAGAGGCCAGTTGGTGCCTTCCATTTGCTTTGTGACTTGGTTTGTGTAGCTTGAAGTCAAAAGCAAACATTTAAAAGCCATCGGCCCGGTTTGAGAAGTGGGAGTGTCTGAGACTTGCAGAGGCAACACGCGGTGGTGGTGCGAGTGGAGCCGGCCCGTCTGCTGATGGAGCTCGGGCTCTGCGTGTGAGCACTGCTGTGGGAAGGGCAAAGACCTTGGAGAATTTTAGAGCATCTTTGGAACTTTCTTAGATATTGCAGAGCTTATTGATAGCTGGTGCTGGGACAAAGGAGTAGGTGCTCATGGGGAGGTGCAGAGAGTGAAGAGTCTTTTGAAGGTGCCTCAGAAACACACAGAATCATTGAGGCTGGAAGAGCTCTCTGAGCTCGCCCAGCCCAGCCCAGGACCTAACATCACCCCGTCAGCCACAGCCAGGCTGCTCTTCAACACCTCCAGGGATGGGGACTCCACCACTGCTCTGGGCAGTCCTTTTCAGGCTCTGATCACCCTTTCCATGACGAAGGGCTTCCTAACATCCAAACTGGCCCTGCCCTCTCATCCTGGCACCGGTTGCCTGGAAGAAGAGCCTGACCCCCACCTGACTACAACCTCCCTTCAGTGAGCTGTACAGAGGGAGAAGGTCCCCCCTGAGTCTCCTCTTCTAGAGGCTCAGCACCCCCAGCTCCCTCAGCCTCTCCCCATCAGCCTTTCCCTCCAGTCCCTTCCCCAGCCTTGTTGCTCCTCTGGACCCGCTACAGCCTCTCCATCTCTTTCTTGAAGTGAAGGGCCCAGAACTGCCCCCAGGACTCGAGGGCAGTCCTCCCCAGTGCCCAGTACAGAGGGTGAATGATGTCCCTGCTGGCCACACTATTGCCGGTCCAAGCCAGGATGCCATTGGCCTTCCGGGCCATCTGAGCACCCTGCTGGCTGCTGTTAAGCAGGTAGTCACTCAGCACTGCCAGGTCCCTCTCTGCCCAGCTGCCCTCCAGCCCCTCATCCCCCAGTCTGGAGCTGCAGGAGGCTCTTGTGGCCAGCGTGTAGGACCCTGCCCTTGACCCTGCTAAGCCTCATCCCGTTGGCCTCTGCCCCTGTCACAGCCTCTGCACGTGGAAGCTTTGTCTTTTACCCTCGTTGGGCTTTGCAGAGGGGAATTCTGCACACTCAGCACTGTTGAGACTTGGCAGCATGGAGGGTTTGTCCTTTCAAGTTCATCCTGCCCTTGAGAGGGGCTGTGGTGCCAAGAGTAGGTCCCTGCTCAGCAGTGCCCCTGGGCTGCAGGACACATCACCTGAAGGTCTATTTCCAACATCATTACAGGCTGGAACTTCAGCAAAGTCCTTGCTTTCAAATCGATGTGTTCGACAGCGACCTTCACTGTCCTTCATCTGTGGGCGGGATTGTGACTAACATCCACCAGGACAACTTATCCCCAAACCCCTCTCCTTGTTCTCCAAGCCTTTATTGACAAACCTAATTTTGAAGCTGTTTTCTGCATGTCTAATCTCATAAGTCTATTAATATTCTGCCTAATATGTTGTTTATAAGCAAACAGATTCCTTTTTCAGAAGGGCCCATGGGGGGTAAATCTATAAAGTGAAGATGACTTTCTGATCTGGGCAGAAAGACTTCTTAAACCCTCCCCAAAACTTGCTCTGCTGATGCACACGGTCTCCATCGAGATCAACCCCCTTTTGGCAGCTTTCACTGGAGTTGGTGAGGACTAGTAAAATGCAGTCAATGCTTAGAATCATAGAATCATCACGGACTGGAAGGGACCTCCAAAGATCATCCAGTCCAATCCCCCTGCCACAGCAGGAACCCCTAGATGCAGTCACACAGGAACATCTCCAGGTGGGTTTTAAATGTTTTTAGAGAAGGAGACTCCACAACCCCCCTGGGCAGCCCCTGCCAGTGGTCTGTCACCCTCACTGGGAAGAAGGTCCTTCTGATATTTATATGGAACCACCTCTGTTCCAGCTCACGCCCACTGCCCCTTGTTCTATCACTAGATGAAATGGAGAAGACCCTGGCTCCATCCTCCTGACACCCACCCTTCACGTATTTTTAGACATTAATGAGGTCCCCCCTCAGTGATTCTGTGGTTCTAGACATGGCAATGCTGGATGCAGAGTGAAGCTGTTTGTTGTCACTTCTGTGCTTAGAATCACATGTCACACATTGAGGCAGTTTTGGAAAGTTAAACTTCCTGCTTTCTCCCCAAAGGTTTTCCCACTGTTTGCATTAATGGTTGGACTCCAAACCCCCCTGGCCATGTTCCTGTGGGACTGGATGTAGGGAATCCTGCTCTGGCAGGGGTATTGCACTGGATAGTCTTTCAAGATCCCCTCCTTTCCCTAATTTTCTGTGATTCAGGTTGGAAAAGACCCCGGGGATCATCAAGTCCAACCACCAATCCTACCCTACAAGGTCACCCCTACTCCAGATCCCCCAACACCACATCTAAGCGACTTTTAAACTCATCCAGGGATGGGGACTCAACTCCCACCTTGGGCAGCCCAGTCCAGTGCCTGACCACTCTCTCCAGGAAGAATCTCTTCCTGGTGGCCAGTCTAACCCTCCCCTGTTGAAGCCTGAAGCCCTTCCCTCTGCTTGTGTCGCTAATGACCTGTGAGAAGGGAATCTAGGTTGGTCCTTGGCTGGCAGCTGTGTCGTTATAGGTTGGTCCTTGAATCCGTGTCTCCGTTCTACCTCTGTGGCTAGTACAGGAGTGAATCCTCTTATTTCCCCGGCAAAGAGCTGGTGATTGATAAACTGCTCCCAAGCAAGATGAGTTCCCCCCGGCGTGCCCCATCTGCGTTGCAAAGGTGAAATGAACCATCGGACAGGTTTCAGGTAGGGAGGATGGTTCTGGTAGCTCTAATTGGAAGTGACTGGATGGGGCTGTTGGCACATCCACAGGCTCCCTGCCTGCTCTGTCACCAGGAATCAGGGAATAGGGCCGTTCCCAGCCAAGGAGCAGCTCCCCCTTCCCTCAGCACATCATTTCATTTGCATCCATCCAGACAGCTGGCAGCGTCCCCGCAGCACGGGAGGCGTCGGGGTAAGCGCCCGGCTTCTCACCCGCTGCGAGAGGGATGATGAAATATGGGGCAGGAGCAGCCAGCACGCTCTGCACAGAAGTTGGAGGCTGTCTCTGACAGTGCTGGTGGGATTTGCTCCGGTTTATTTTTAGGAGGTCGCGCTCAATCAGCTCAGCGCTTCCACCGAGGACAGGACAGATCTGATTTGTTTCTCGACGACGGGCCCGTGGGCTCGTGCTGGCTCTGCAAGCAGATCTGTCCGTGTCTCAGCAGCAACGAGTATTTGTCTGCATTTCCCACATAGATGAGCAGAGCACTCGCCCCTTCTTCCACAGTCTGGGTTTGCTGGGTCCTTCCTAGACGACCCATCGCTGCATGGGTTGGCACTGAGATCACAGCCTGGTCCATGGCACCAAGTGCCACACGGAGTCTCCATAGAATTGTTAGAGACTGGAAGGGACCTTGAAAGGTCATCTACTCCAATCCCCCTGACACAGCAGGATCACCTAGACCAGGTCCCACAGGAACAAGGCCATGTAGTAGAAGATCCTTCTGGTATTTATATGGAACCTCCTCTGCTCCAGCTCACACCCACTGCCCCTTGTCCTGTCACTGGGTGCCCCTGAGCAGAGCCTGGCTCCATCCTCCTGACACCCACCCTTCACATATTGATCAACATTCATGGGTCACACCTCAGTCTCCTTTCTTCCAAGCTCAGGAGACTCAGCTCCCTCAGCCTTTCCTCATCAGGGAGATGCTTCCCTCCCTTCATCATCTCTGTAGCTCTGTGCTGGGCTCTCTCCAGCAGCTCCATGTCCTTCTGGAATGGAGGGGCCCAGAACTGCACACAAGACTCCGCATGTGGTCTCTCCAGGGCAGAGTAGAGGATGAGAAGAACCTCTCTCAATCTGCTAACCACCCCTCTTCTGATCCCCACCCCAGGATGCTGTTGTCCTTGGCCACAAGGGCCCACTGCTGGCTCATGGTCATCCTGCTGGCCACCAGGACCCCCAGGGCCCTTTCTCCTCTGCTGCTCTCCTCCTTGTGTGCGTGCTGATCCCACTCCACTGTTTTGGCTGAGAGCTCTGTGTGTCTGGTGGACTCCTCGAGGCAGCACTTGGACTTCTCCCAGCCCAGCCTTAGGTGCTGCGTTGGCTGGTAAAGCGAAGCCTCCACATTTCAGTTATTCCCATAAAAAAAGGAGAGGTTTGAATTTGTATTATTATTATTTTTAGCCAGGCTGGGGAGAGGATGAAGGCTGATGGGAAGGAAGGGAGGTAACAGGAGCACTGCAGTAATTACATACCTGCCAATTCCTTTCTTTCTTGCTGAAGACTCTCCCAGTTTTTGTCTGGGAGAAGTTCACTTGAAGCTGTCTCTCCTGTGCAGCGGGAAGAATAGCAGCTCCTTCAGCAGGACAATACAAACCCCAGAATGTTTTCGTATTTCCCCCTTTTTGTGTGTTTGGAGACTGACAACTCTGTAATTAAGCCTAACAAAGAGAGAAGGGGCTGAGCAGGGTTTAGCACAACCTGGGCAGCCTGGGGTAGTGAAGGGGAGGAGAGTCAAGGACAGATACCGCCAGGAGCCGTGGAGTTGATCGCCTGGCGTGTGCGGGCTCAGGTCTTACAGTGGCAATGGTCCCAGAGCTCAGTGCCCAGCTAGGCTACAGCCTGCAGTCAGAGCTGCCCTCCGAGTTCCAGAAGGGACAGTGAGTGCAGGAGCCAGCCTGGTGACCCCCAGTTTGTGGAGGTGGTGCACTGGCAGCAGAAAGCTCTGGAGGACTTACCTTCCAGGGACATTTCAGCAGCAGCTTGTCTTTCAACCCCCCCCCAGATGTGTTCCTGTGCAACTTGGTGTTGGTGACACTGCTGTGTCAGGGGGGTTGGACTGGATGATCTTTAGAGAGGTCCCTTCCCATCCCTAATGACTGGGGATCCTGCTATGGTGGGGGGATTGGACTGGATGATCTTTCAAGGTCTCTTCCAATCCCTAATGACTGGATCCAGGGGATCCTGCTGTGGCAGGGGGATGAGACTGGATGATCTTCTGAGGTCCCTTCCAATCCCTGGTGTTCTGTGATTCTGTGAGTAGCTGGCTCCACTGGCTTTGCACCAGGAATTGTGAATCCAAGCAGCTGCAAACGGATTCAAGGCCTTTTTCTTTCTCCACAAGGACCCTGTTGCTGCGCCTCCTACTCAGAACGAGCGTAGGCAGCCGTCTCCCGGGAGCTGCTGGCTTTCTCATTGAAGCAAGTTGCTTTCTTGACTGTGACCTTCTAAAATTAGCAGCGTTCAATCGCGCTTTATTAAGTTCATTATATCCCATAGCACCCCAGATGCTCCATAAAACAAGAAAATCCCTTTAAAAATGACCTAATGAAGTCTTCAGAGTAATTAATATTTCACTTAAGGCCGGCCAAAAATATTTCTAGCACCTAGAGTTTCCATATGTTCAAAAATAATCATTAAAAAAAAGGGGGGGAAAGAAAAGGCAAGGGCAGACTGATCCTTGCTGCTACAGCTGCCAAGCGCCGGCCTCATCAGTTCTATCTGTGAGGGTCTTAGCTTCAAGGCGTTCTGTGGCCAAGGTCTGTGAAGAAATGATGACAGGGAAGTTACAGAATTTCCTGCAGGAAGGCCCCACTTGTAGTGAGTCAACATCAGCCTTGTTGCCTTCTCAAGAAGGCTCTGGGCACAGAGTTTTTTGGGCACCATTGATGAAGTTGTTGTGGACGGCTCTTCAGCAGCCCAGAAACCACTTCTTCAGCAGTAAAACAAGCCGTGCTGGAACGTGATCATGGAATCATAGAATCATGGAATCAGTCAAATAAAGGGGTTGTTCAGCCTGGAGGAGAGGAGACTCAGGGCGGGGGTGGGACAGGACACCTTTTGTCTCTCTCCAACCACCTGAAAGGAGGTTGTAGTCAGGTGGGGGTCAGGCTCTTCTCCAGGCAACCAGTGCCAGGTTGAGAGGGCAGAGCTTGAAGCTGCCAGGGGAGAGTTGGATTAGATGTTAGGAAGCCCTTCTTCATGGAAAAGGTGGTCAGAGCCTGGAATGGTCTTCCCAGGGCAGTGGTGGAGTCCCCATTGCTGGAGGTGTTGAAGGGCAGCCTGGCTGTGGCCCTTAGTGCCATGATCTAGGTGATTGTGGTGACACTAGGTCATGGACTGGGCTGGGTGAACTTAGAGGTTGTTTCCAGCCCCAGCAGCTCTGTGATCCTCTGGCCTTGTCTTGGCAGTCACCAGCTCTCTCAGTGGTCTGTGAGAAGATCACTTAAACTTGGGAAGTTCCTGTAGTTCCTATTTCACAGAGCAGGGGTTGGAATCCTGTAGCCTTTTGAGAAGCCAGTGTTTGAGCAGGAGCTGACAGCCGCTGAAAATACACGTTTATCCCACAGACAGTTCCTGCAACAACAGCAACAAGGGGCTTTCTGTAGCCGCCGTGGTGAACAGATTGCCTGTGGTTACGGCAAGAGGGAGCTTGATCACTGTCTGGACACCCAAGTTCCTGACTGGAATTGGGTCGTCCAGCTTCTTGCTGTCTGGCTATTTCTGTAGCTCTCTCAGCCAGCAGAGTAGGTTCAACACTAGTCCTTCATTTTCCAGTGCCCTTGGCTTCAGCAAGATTTATGGTAGCAGGATCTTCTCCACTGTTTTCTTTCCAGCCACGGAAACATCCCCCTCCCAGCAGCAGCTTAACCACAGTGAGTGTGAAACCCCGCAGTTCCAGAAGGAAATGAGTTGGGCAGGTTTCCGTGGGGCAGGTGGTAACGGGTTTTGGACATTGCTGAGCCTGAAAGTGAGCTGGACAGTCCTGCCTTGGGGAAAGGGAGGAATTTGAGAGCACAGCCAGGCAAAAGCCTTTGGGAGTGACATAGAGACTTAGAGGCAGTGAAGGGGCTGTCCAGGGGGTTGTGGAGTTTCCTTCTCTGGAGACATGTAGAACCTGCCTGGATGTGTTTCTGTGTGACTTGGTGTAGAGGATCCTGCTGTGGCAGGGGGATGGGACTGGAGCGAAAGTGATGAGGAGGGGCTGAGGGAGCTGGGGGTGTTTAGTTGGGGAGAAGAGGAGACTCAGGGGGGACCTTCTCCGTCTCTCCAGCTCCCTGAAGGGAGGTTGTAGTCAGGTGGAGGTCAGGCTCTTTTCCCAGGCAACCAGTGCCAGGACCAGAGGGCAGAGCCTGGAGCTGCCAGGGGAGGGTTAGGTTGGATGTTAGGAAGCCCTTCCTCATGGAAAGGGTGACCAGAGCCTGGACTGGACTGGCCAGGGCAGTGGTAGAGTCCCCATTGCTGGCATTGTTGAAGGCAGCCTGGCTGTGTCCCTCAGTGCCCTGGTGTGGCCACTGTGGTGCTGTTAGGTCCTGGTCTGGGCTGGATGAGCTCCAAGGGCTTCTCCAGCCTCAGTGACTCCGTGTATGTGTGATCCATCCTCCCCCTTTGTGGCACCAGGCTCTTCTGCCACGTGAAGGCGGCTGGGAGCCGCAGCGCGGTGATATTAGCGGAAAGCAAACACAGGCCAAGTGAATCCATTGAAAACATCGAACAAACATTTGCCCAGCATCTCCTGCAGTGTTTGCCTACCTCTTGCCTGAACCACTGACCTAGAAGAAGTGCTCCAAGCTCAATGGCACTCGAAGCCGTTTACATCATTGTTCTTGCACCAACAACCTTGCAGGTTTCTCGCTCTCAGAGCGGTTTGTTGCTGTTTGTGCCCTACCTGGGGCTCTCGGGGTGAAGGTAGGGGAAGGGCGCAAGGAGAGGGAGCTGGACCTCTGCTGCAGCAGAGCCTCGTGCGGAGCTTCGGCTGAGACGTGGAGACTCGTCTGTCTGTGAGAAAACATCGAGGTGTTTCTGAGCGTTTCCTTTGTTTCTAGAAAACCAGCCACTGAAGGGCCCCTTGTTCCCTGCAGCCTCACATAAAGGCTTCCATGATGGCTAGAAGCCGATACTTGCCTTGGGATGCGTTCGAGACTCTTCCTTCTGGCCTCCCTTTGGGTCCATCTACTGACTATGGCAGCGATGGCATTTGCAGGAGGGAGGGAGAACTGCGGAGAGGGTGTCTTTCACATCAGAAGGAAATTGTTTTTCAGACAGATTCAGTCTTGGACATCCTGCCTCTGCCCGGGGACTGGAAATATCCTGCAGTCGTGTCTTTTTCCTTAGCACAGGTCTGGTGACGTCAGCGGGTGTAAAACTCGCTGCTCCTGGTGTTGAAGGGTGGTTGGTAAAGATGGCCAAGGTGTTATGGAGCTCGTGGTCATCCGAGCATGACACCAGATCTCTCTGACTGCAAAGGAAACCGGAGCAGCTGTGGACTTGACTTGTGCTCCAGGATCTCTTGCGCAGGCAGCCTGGGGTTGCACTGTTCACAGAATCACAGGACGTTGTAGACTGGAAGGGACCTCGAGAGATCATCCAGTCTGATCCCCCTGCCACAGCAGGATCCCCCAGATCCAGTTGCACAGGAACATGCCCAAGTGGTTTTAAAATGTCTCCAGAGAAGGAGACTCCACAAGCCCCCTGGGCAGCCCCTGCCAGGGCTCCATCACCCTCACCAGGAAGAAGGTCCTTCTCACACTGATGTGGAACCTCCTCTGTTCCAACTCACACCCGCTGCCCCTTGCCCTGTCACTGGGTGCCCCTGAGCAGAGCCTGGCTCCATCCTCCTGACACCCACCCTTCACATATTGATCAACATCCATAGGGTCACCCCTCAGTGTTCTTTTCTCTAAGCTGAACAGCCCCAGCTCCCTCAGCCTTTCCTCATCAGGGAGATGCTTCCCTCCCTTCATCATCCCTGTGGCCCTGCACTGACCCTCTCCAGCAGCTCCGTGTCCTTCTGGAACTGAGGGGCCCAGCACTGGACAGAGCCTCTCACAGAATGACTGAAGAAGAAGGAGACCTCTGGAAGTCCCCTAGTCAAATAGAGCAGCTTCCTTAGGGCTGTGTCCAGTTGGGCTTTGAGCATCTCCCAGGATGCAGCCTCCACAAGCCCTCTGGGATAGCTCTTCCCATGTGTGACCACCCCACAGCAACCAAAACTGTTTAAACTTAGATTTAAAGGGACCTCCTTGGTTTTCAGTTCATGTCCATTGCTAGTCAACTAGCACCAGGATGAGAGGGCAGAGCCTGAAGCTTCCAGGGGAGGGTTAGGTTGGATGTTAGGAACCTCTTCCTCCTGGAAAGGGCAATCAGAGCCTGGATTAGGCTGCCCAGGGCAGTGGTGGAGTCCCTGTTCCTGGAGGTGTTGAAGACCATCCTGGCTGTGAACCTTAGCACCCTGGTGTGACTGCTGGGGTGATGTTAGGTGCTGGTCTGGGCTGGCTGAGCTCCAAGGGCTTTTCCAGCCTCAATCCTTCTGTGATTCCTCACTGTGGGTGCTACAGTGCTGTGTCTGGCAAAACCTAAACCCTCTTCAGCTGTCTGTGCTGCAGCCCTGCGTGCAGCCTGCGTGATCTCCTTAGCAAGGCACCCTGCTGCTCGGCAGGGCAAAACCCGCTGCCAAAATTCCTTCCACCCAGTCTCATTCCCTGCCTCTGCCTCTTTCTTTCCCTTCTGCTCCCTGTCCCAAAATCTGACTTGCATTAGCTGCTGGAAGAGTTCATCTTCTAGAGCAGGATCTGTGTCTCTCCACCAGCAGTGTAATTTACTGCGCTGGCAGGCTGGGGGGCTTGGGAAGAACAGGGATAAGCTCCCAGTCTGCCGCAGACGGATCCCCGAGCAGCACACAGAGCGACGCGGCGTCACCCACCCTCAGCCGACCTGCTGCCACCCAGCCTGGCCTAAGACTGATCCAGCAGAGGCACTTTGCTCTACCTGGCCTGGAGCAGTCTCCAGTCACCCTACTGTGACTGCGTGTGACTGGATCTAGGGGATCCTGCTGTGGCAGGGGGATTGGACTGGATGATCTTTCGAGATCCCTTCGAGTCCCTCATGACTGGATCTGGGGAATCCTGCTGTGGCAGGGGGATTGGACTGGATGCTCTTTCCAGGTCCCTTCCCATCCCTAATGTTCTGTGATTCTGTGGCAGTCCTGTTATTGATGGAGATGGTGCAGGACAGGCAGCAGCCAAGTAGTTGTGCAGCATCTTTATTGCTGGGTGGGTGGTTTTCAGCCTCAAGTCCAGCACTAGCCTACATTTCATACTGGTAGCCCTGAAAGGGCTCAACAGAGCCTGTGCTTGCAGTGTGGGCTAACATTTCACCTAGGGAAAAGCCCAAAGAGTGCATCTTGCTCAGCTGGAGTCACTAAGCTTTCCTCCACCCTCTTGCAGAGATTACTCAGAGCCCTTGTGGACACTGTTTAGCAGCCTTCTGCATCTCCTTCCTCACAAACATTGAGGTGAATGGAGAGGAAAACCAGCCCTGAGAGGGGCTGCAGACATGAGCACACCCAGTGTTCCCCAATGGCTGTGCTGTATTTGCTAGCCAGGGCTGGTTCAAACAACCTGCGTGGCCTGTAAAAGCCTCTTGGCAGCCGATGTGCCACGAGCGAAGAGCAGGACACTAGTGAAAGACCAACAAACCTCCTCCTCATGCGGCTTTGATCCGGCAGGTCTTTCTTGGACCCATTTGCAGTGAAGTGGTTGGTTTGAGTTCTGCCCTTGTTCTTGAAGGACAACCCCTTGGTTTGAATCTGTCTGAAGATGAGGTTCGGCGAAGGGCAGGAGGCACCTGATGCTGATTGCTGTGGGGCTGGCACAGACCCACTAGGACTAGCTGAGCTGCTCTAAGCTCCACTGGGGCGACTCCTGCCTTCATCTCCTCAGCCCTTGGCTGCCCGTGGGGAGGTGGGGGATGAAATTCCCTTCTGCAGAGGTTTCCAGCTGTGACTTTAAGCAAAGGAGCGTTATCAGGGCTGAGGATCAGGGCTGACACCTTTTATCTCCTGGGTCAGCTGAGTAGAATGTGGCTTGCAGGATGTGGCTTGTTAGTGGGACATCCTGTTTGCTTGGCGGGGCTGTGGGAGCACTCAAAAGCAGAGATTCCTCCAGAGCCTTTGGCCTGAGCCGCCCTCTGCCCCCTGTGCCCCTGCACTGCATTGCTTTGGGTGGAATGGTCGCTCGAAGTCCCTTCCAATCCCTCATGTCCTGTGATCCTGTGGTTTCCTGCCCTGTGGAAGGGACAAGGTCACTCCTGGTGGTCGAGCTAAAGGGGATCCTGCTGTGGCAGGGAGATTGAACCAGATGACCTTTTGAGGTCCCTAATGTTCTGTGATTCTGTGACCAAGCTGCAGTGTAGGGGTGAGAGAGAGAGAGAACACTGCTGTATTTGGCCTGAGGGCATGGAGACACTAGCCCACAGCTTTTTCAAGCCCCAGCCTTGTGAACCCCCTCTGAAATAAACTAACTGCCCTCGTGTGTGACAGGGAGAACAATGTGTGTTGCTCAAAATGAGCAGATACCTTCTCGGTGCCGGGAACGGGGTCGGTGTTAAAGCACCCAGGCACCAGCACCGTGTCGTGTTGGTTTTGGCACCGCCGGGCTCGTTTCCAGTGGGTTGTGTCGGCCACGTTTCCTCGCTGAGCAGAGGTTACACGCCACAATTGGATGAACACTTGCAGGAGGCTCTCGGGGGGCGTTCTTGAAGGCCAGCCCGCATGAGGTCATGCTGCGCGTGCGGCTTGGCTGCCCTCGGCTGCAGCAGGTGATCTCATTCGCTCAACGTACTAATGGCTTTAGCAGGGAAGAGCTGCAGCTCTCCAGGAGCACGGCAAAGGGGCCTGTGATCCTGCAAGGTTTCCTTGCAGTTTCGAACCAAAATGCCCGTTTCTGAGGAAAAGATGATGGAGGGGAGCATCTCCCTGCTGGGGAAAGGCTGAGGGAGCTGGGTCTCTTGAACTGGAAGAAAAGGAGACTGAGGGGTGACCCATGGATGTTGGTCAATATGTGAAGGGTGGGTGTCAGGAGGATGGAGCCAGGCTCTGCTCAGGGGCACCCAGTGACAGGACAAGGGACAGTGGGTGTGAGCTGGGACAGAGGAGGTTCCACATCAGTGTGAGAAGGACCTTCTTCTCAGTGAGGGTGACAGAGCCCTGGCAGGGGCTGCCCAGGGGGGGTGTGGAGTCTCCTTCTCTGGAGACATTTAAAACGCGCCTAGAGATGTTCTATTCAACATCTTTATTAGTGACCTGCATGAGGGGATCAAGTCATGCCTGGCCATGTTCCTGTGTGACTTGGTCTAGGTGATCCTGCTATGGCAGTGGGATTGGACCAGATGATGTTTCAAGGTCCCTTCCAATCCCTAATGTCCTGTGATTGTGTGTTAACTCTACATTGCTCTGGCTAGGGTATTGAACTGGCTGATCTTTCGAGGTCCCTTCCAATCTCTAATGACTGGATCTAGGGGATCCTGCTGTGGCAGGGGGATTGGATGGGATGATCTTCTGAGCTCCCTTCCAATCCCTAACGTTCTGTGATTCTGTGATCACGGCTGGTTGGTCAAACAGAGAAAAGTCCATTTAATACAAGAAAATAAGACTGTTCCCTGTGGCCACTGCTTTCCCAGGTTTCTTGTTTCCCTCTTCATGTGCATTTTTCTCAGCTGCTCTTTAGGTTGTTGGCTTTTGGGAAGGAGACTGAGTAAGCATCTGTATTTCTACACTGTCTACCTCACCGGGGGTCTCGCTGGGACCTCTGGATACTATCATGATGAAAATATTAGATGCAGTCCAACAGATTAAATACCCTGGGACAGGTCAGCCTGTGATTACCCCTGAAACGCCGACGGAGCATTTCCTTCGGTGGTGCTCAGTAATGAAGAAATCCCTGGCTGGAGCAATTATTTGTGAGTTCATGAGGCAGTGCAGGCTCCTGGCTAGAAGGACTGCACTTGGGCACCATCAGCTGAAATCTTTGAACTGTCTCAGAGCAGAAAATAAAGCTGTTTACAGCCAGAAATAACAAGGCTGGGGAGTTAAATTAGAAGCAGGGACCAAGTAAGCCTTCGTTCGCCTAATTCTGGTTTCAATCAGTGGCTCCATCCAGCGCCGCCGCTGCGGGCTGGAGAGTAATGACTTTATTCTGAGCAGACAGAAGTCGTTGGCTTGACCCGACTGCTGACAACCATCTCCCCTAAACACCCTGCATGGGGCCACGTCCCAGAGTCCTCCTGCAGTTTTTATCAGACCCCGTTCTCACCGCAGTCAGAACTTGAGCAGACGCAGCCCCGGCCGTTGGTCGGCACCGGCTGCAGAACCTTCTGGTCCCCCCAAAGCCCCAGGCAAAGCTAAATCCCAGCACTCGGTTTGCATTTGCAGGGTTCCTGTGAGACTGGGTCTAGGGGATCCTGCTGTGTCAGGGGGATTGGAGTGAATGATCTTTCAAGGTCCCTTCCAACCCCTAATGACTGGATCTAGGGGATCCTGCTGCGGCAGGGGGATGGGAACTGGATGATCTTTCGAGGTCCCTTCCAACCCCTCATGACTGGATCTAGGGGATCCTGCTGCGGCAGGGGGATGGGAACTGGATGATCTTTCGAGGTCCCTTCCAATCCCTGATGCGGTGTGATGCGTGAGATGCATGCACCCCCCTGCTCCAGTACGATGGGCAGAGGAGCAACACAAGCAAAGGTGAAAATGCTGCTTTCCATCAAGAGACTGGTTGGTTGGTGTGGCTCAGCCTGAGGGTAGAGCCAGGGCACGGAGGAAGCTCTGTCTCATGACTTGGGGCACCAGGCTGGAATTCGGAAGGTCTGGGCTGGTCAGTTTGTCACGGAATCACAGCGTGTCGGGGGTTGGAAGGGACCTCTGAAGATCATTGAGTCCAACCTCCCTCCAACTAGGGCCAGTCACTCAGAAACATGGGCTTGATGGTCTTGGCAGTCCATGCCAGCCTCAAAAATAACAACAACAGTCACTCTATTGCAGCTGAAGTTTGTGCAAGACAGAGGTCTTGCAGATGGCTCTTGTGTCTTGAAAGTGATTCTGACTGTGGCAGCTGTTTGAAGGGGAGGGGTAGGCTGGATGCTAGGAAGCCCTTCCTCATGCAAAGGGTGATCTGAGCCTGGACTGGACTGCCCAGGGCAGTGGTGGAGTCCTCATGCCTGGAGGACACCTGGCTGTGGCCCTTAGTGCCCTGGTGTGGCTGATGGGGTGATGTTAGGGGCTGGGCTGGGCTGGATGAGCACAGAGGGCTTCACCAGCCTCAACCATTCTGTGAAATTCCTCCAGACTGTTCTGGAAAGTCTCTAGAGAACAAGACTCCACAGCCCCTCTGGGGAGCTTTGTTTCTGCACCAACTGGGTTGTTTTATTCTCTGTTGGGTCGCTTCATCTCAATGTACGTCCAGTCCCCCTTTGTTTAGACGCATCTGTGAGGAGGCTGTTTCTTACCTGAGAGGCTGGGGCTCCCAGGCACTAGTGAGATGTGAGTAATCTCTGTCACGTGGTGCTTAAGGTCTCCAAGTAACACAGTCGAAATGATTAATTTTTGTCCTTAAATAATCTCTTGGCAAACAAAGAATGAGCCTGAATTTCCAATTCCCACCTGATTGCTCTGTATTATTTCAATAATCTCCATCAGAGCTTCATTAGGCATCTCAGTGTGAGGTCTGTCCTGAACAGCATTCAGGAAAACCTGAGGTTGGCACAGAAATGGGAAGAAGTTGAGATTTCTTTAACTGGAACCAGTTTGGGTTCTGTTTCCACTGGGTTGAACTAGTGTGGTCGTGTACAGGTTCATCCTTGGGGAAACTTCCTTGCTGCTCTGAAAGTGACCTTCCAGTGCAGAGCCACAAAGGCGATGGAGTGGAGCATCTTCCTGATGGGGAAAGGCTGAGGGAGCTGGGAAAAAAGGAGACTGAGGGGTGACCTCATTAATGTTGATAAATACGTGAAGGGTGGGTGTGAGGAGGATGGAGCCAGGCTCTGCTCAGGGGCACCCAGTGACAGGACAAGGGGCAGCAGGTGTGAGCTGGAACAGAGGAGGTTCCACATCAATGTGAGAAGGACCTTCTTCCCAGTGAGGGTGCCAGAGCCCTGGAAGGGGCTGCCCAGGGGGGTTGTGGAGTCTCCCTCTCTGGAGACACTTAAAACCTGCCTGAGCATGTTCCTGTGTGATGTGGTCTAGGGGATCCTGCTGTGGTGGGGGATTGGGCTGGGTGATCTTTCGAGGAACCTTCCAACCGCTAATGTTCTGTGATTCCCTGCTTCCTGTGTGACCCCTTATTCATCTTCCTGTTTAAATAAAACTGGATCCAACTCCTCTCAGTCCAGGTTAGAGCTCCCAAATTCAGAGTAAGATTGATCCTCTTGCCTTGAGCTGCCTACTGACCCAGAGAGGTGCTTTCTGAGGACGATCTCAAGCCACTTATTGCTTGAGTGCCCTCTGCGGTGCCCTGTCTCTGTGCCTTGAGGGCCAAGGGTACCTTGGGTGACGTTGTGCCAAGGCTGTGCATCTCATTCCTGTACCTAAATTAGCTAGAATCAATCTAGACTTGAGAGGGTTCGTGGTTTGATTTGCTGTTCCACGGTGCGTTGGTTGCTGGCAGGGAAGTATCATCACTTGCTTTATGAAAAGAGAGGGTGTGAGTGTGGGTAGACACTCTAACTGAAGGGAATTCCTGTGCAGAAATGGAATTGAAAGGGCGGGTGCCCCCCGAGCCTGTCTCGGTGTGGCAGGATGACTAGAGGCTCTGCTGAGATCCCCCTTGACAGGGTGGGCTGCTGTCGTCTTCCCCAGTAACATCTTTTGCCCTGTAGCATCCTCTCACCTTCAGTCACTTGTGTTTGCTTCGTGAAGGGTAAAGCACTTGCCAGCCCCACAAGCTAACTCCCTGCCAACCTTAGTTCTCATTCTGCTTTCACCTCCCTGAAATCAAAATTACCCCAAATCCCATGAAAATCCGCGGCTGGGGAAATCTTTCACTCCTTTCTTCATTTCTTTCTGCGGTAGCAGCTCCGACTCCTGCAAGAGTTCATCTGCCATCCTTCACACTACGGTCTTAATTCACTTACCCAGAAGAAGTCGATGTATTGACTGGCTGACGTTCGTTTTCATGTGGAGAAGATATGGATTAGCTAGTCAGGGCTGTCTCTTGCCCATCTCAGTCGCTCCAGAGATGGGGCTGTTAGGGCGTCCCAGCCCCTAGGTAGGTCACATCCCCCGTGACTCTGGATTCGAGATGACATGCTTGCCCTTGGCAGGAGAAATGATGTCTCATCATTCATTGCCTTTCACCTCTCAAAATGAAGGCTTTGCCTAGACTCAGAAGTCAGTGAGCTGTGGTTGCAGAATCACACATTAGGGACTGCAAGGGACCTTGAAAGATCATCCAGTCCAACCCCCTGCCACAGCAGGATCCCCTAGATCCAGTCACACAGGAACATGGCCAGGAGGGTTTGAAATGTCTTCAGAGAAGGAGACTCCACAACCCCCCTTGGGCAGCCCCTTCCAGGGCTCTGTCACCCTCCCTGGGAAGAAGGTCCTTCTCACACTGATGTGGGACCTCCTGTGTTCCAGCTGATCAGAGAGAGATGACAAGTGATGCTGGCTCGTTTGTTGTTGAGGCCAGTGTAACTGGTCACTTCAACAGCAGCAGGAAGATCCCTGTAAACTAACCAACCCATTGATCCTGGAATTTCTGCAGGAGGAAAATGTAGCTGCTTCCACATGGAAAAGCTTGGAGAGCAGCGCAATGCTCTCATGGCAAGAACTCCCCTAGCACCTGGAGGTCTTGGACCTCTTGCCCATGAGCTGTGCGGCTTCTATAGAGCAAATATAAAACTTCTAGAAATAGGTTTCCTTTCCTTGGCTGCTTTTCCTGAAGCCGCTTGAAACGGCCCTTCCAAAGGAAGAAAGCCTTGGCCTTGGTCTCTGGAAAAATGAGATCCTTAGACATTTACTTAGGCTTTTCAATATATTGGAAGATATTATTACTGGGATGAGAACAGAGCTCTACACACGTTAGAGAGCTGAGAGCTTTGTGGAGCAGAATCGTTTGCTTTACTTGGTGATGAGCAGGTAATAATTACTTTGCCCTGAACAGAGAGTTTCCCGATGTGATTATACAGCTTTGGTTTAGAGACCGTTGATTTAGTTTCATACTTTGCAGTTAGGAGCCTAAATACCCTTCAAGCAGGATGACAGTTGTTCCCCTCGTGTTCTGCATCGCTCTGGATGCTGCTGCACTTTGTGTCTCTTATTTTATGGTGAATCCAACATCACAGAATCACAGAACATTAGGGACTGGAAAGGACCTTGAGAGATCATCTAGTCCCATCCCCCTGCCACAGCAGGATCCCCTAGACCCTGTCATTGGGGATTGGAAGGGACCAATCTGACCACTTTCATCCCAACACACTATTGTGTTATCGACATCCTGGATGTGTTCCTGTGTGCCTAGGTCTAGGGGATCCTGCTGTGGCAGAGGGATTGGACTAATGCTCTGTGATCCTGTGTGACCATCCAAACTAATGTCTAAAGGGACTGGAATGCCCTGCCCCTGACGTCACCTGGAAGTCACATTGAGCTGTGAGCACGTGACACTCACGAGCATGAACTTCAAACTCAGACCGGAGGGACTTGCTGTTTTGAGCTGAATCTGGGGCAGGGCTGTGGGAAACCACTCGGGATAGCTGTGTGCAGAGCAGAGGCCAAACCCTTAGCCCGTAAAGCAGGCGCACACCCGATGATGTCAGTGTGTGTTGGCTTGCAGGGGAAATCAAGCGACAGTGGATTGCCAAGTGAGAATCTTTGCTTGCCCAGAACGAGGGAGAAGTGCAAACAGGTGCTGGCTCAGCAGGAATGGGAACTCTAGGCTAGTGGTGGCTCGTGCACATCCTCAGTGCCTCCACTTCTGGCGGTGCCTCCCTCAAGAGTGATTTACTCCCTGACTCACCTGTGTCTGAGGCTGTCTGCACCAGCTGTTGAGACAGCAACCCCCTCCATCAAGGAAGCTGGGGCCCCACTCTCCTGGGCTGGTGGGGGAAGAAAGGAGTCGTTATTGACACATGCAAGTGATTTGAGAAGAGACCATCTACCCCCCTAGAAATCAGGCTGAGCTGTCTGGTGAATCAGGAAGGGTCAGGCTTTCTAAAAGGTTAATGGGAGGCTCTAGAAACACACTCAGTCGAATCTCACAGCGCGAACGCTGGCGACTTCACGCCGAGACCCTCGAACCAGGGAAGGGAGCGGCAGAATAGGTGAAAGTAGGTTTCAGCCGGGGAGTCAGGAGAGAGCTTCATTCTGCATATTGTTGAATTCCTCCTTCCACGGAGAGCTGGCCGTTTGCCCGGTGCCACATCCGAGAATAGGACGGAGCACGAGGCCGTTTGAACTGAAGGCGAGGCTCAGGGTTTTATTTTTGTTCCACTTAACTGGGGTTTAATTGAATGAGTGACCTGGCCAACTCTGCAAGTGCAGAAATCAATTTCTTTCAAAGTTACCTGCTTTAAATAGGCTGCGCAGAACGTGGGTCACCGCGGAGGCTGCGGGGGTTGTACGGCGCTGTTAATACAACCTTCCCCTGCGGTCCGGATCGCTCGTGGCTCTTCTGGCTTAGCTGAAGAAATATTAAATATGGGCTTCATGAATAAACATGCTCCGTGCGCAGCCTTTCCGCCGGCTCCTTTCAAATCTCAGAGGCATTAGCCGATGTTCGGGAGGAGAAGCCGTGGGTGGAGGAACTCAGACAGGGGGGCTATTTCTTTGGTAGAAGAGGAGCCTGAGGGGAGACCTTATTGCTGCCTACAACTACCTGGAAGGAGGGTGTAGAGAATTGTTGTATTTATTTCTGCATAGATATATAGATGTAGATACAGACATGTAGATATAGACACATACATGTATGTAGATATCAATGTGTAGCTGTATTGACACATAGATAGATCCCCTAGATCCAGTCATTAGGGATTGTAGGGACCTTGAAAGACCATCCAGTCCAGTCCCCCTGCCACAGCAGGATCCCCTAGATCCAGTTGCACAGGAGCATGCCCAGGTGGGTTTGAAAAGTCTCCAGAGAATGAGACTCCACAACCCTCTGAGCACCCTGTTCAGTTGTAGGGTCCCATGCTCTGACTCTGAGATACGGCTGCCAGCAGTGGATATGCAGTGCTCACGTTGCGTAACTGACGCACTCAGTGCCATCAGTTTGCAGCCTGGTGCATCCTCAGGTTTGAGTGGGGGTCATTAGTCTTTTGTTTGTGGCTTTCTTTGCCTCGCTGCTTCGGGGAGCTCTGCCGTTGCTCGTCCTTAGCAGGGTCTTACAACGTGGGCACAATTGGTTAATCCTCTAATAGAAACCTGCTGGGTGGAGAGGGCTGCTTTTACTGTACGGAGACCGCATCGCGTAGCGCGGCGGTTGTGGAAGGGGATACAGCTGCCATTAAATCTATACATCTCGAGGAGGGCTGTGAATAGCTGCTCCCTGCATAAGGACGTGTCCCGCGGCTCTATTATCCCAGCTAGGGCCCTGGGTAACGCTGATCTTTAGCAAATCAATATCCTCACCTCCCCTTTCCGAGTCTCTTTTTTCCCTCTTGCCTGGTTTGATTCATTGTTCCTGAAAAGCAGCAGAGGCTGCATCTCCACTGAGCTGGGGGGGTGTGTGTTGGGCTCTGCCAAGCCGAGATGCTGGCAGGAGCACAGCGGGGCTTCCACCTGGCCCGCGAGGCTCCACATCTTTCCAGGGGAGCCAGGGTGCCAAAGGGAAAGGCGGCTGCTCCATCCCTGGCAGTGCTGAAGGGCAGGTTGGCTGGGGCCCTGGGTAACCTGCTTGAGTGAAGGTGTCCCTGCCTGTGCAGGGGGTTGGAACTGGATGATCTTTAAGGTCCCTTCCAGCCCTGGCCATTCTGGGATTGTTCTATGAACGGCCCATCCTGCTCCAGAGCTGGTGCCTGACAACCTCCATCTTCGTTTGGGGGGGACCAGATGATGAAAAAGTCCGTCTGAGCCAGCAGTGTGTGAGGGCAGCCCAGAAGGCCAAACACATCAAAACAAGTGGCACCAACACGAAGTATGGGGAGAGCTGAAGCTTTTAGAGCTGTCAGAAGAGCAAAGCAGTCCAGCTACATGGTCTGCAAGAAAACCAGGCTACTCCTGGCTGAGACACCCCCAAAGCACCCGTGTGTCCTGCAGCGGTGAAGCTGATGTTCCCAACATTCTGAAACTCAAAAGCTGCTTGGGATGATCTATGTGTCTTGATGTTGAAAAGATACCAGTCGTGTCGATGGCTCAGTGTGCTGCCTTTAATATAAAATGTAGTGCATAATGAATAATGAGTATGAAATTAATGCAGAATTAATTACCAGTGTAAGAGTCACACAAAACAGCCATCTGGCAGGAGCCACTGGAGCCTCTAGAAATTCCGTTTCGTGTCTTAGTGCCCCAGTACTTCAGAGCTTTGTGGGTTGTGTCGATGTGTTTGGTACAACTTTCCCTGCGTGCAGAGAATTCTAGCTGCTTTCCAGTCGGGAGCCACGGGCTCGTGGTCAGTGCCTGTGTCCAGAGAGACCGTAGCGTCTGCCTTCACTTCAAGAGATGGAGGGACTGGAGTGGGTCAAGGGGAGCAACGAGACTGGGGAAGGGACTGGAGGGAAAAGCTGATGGGGAGAGGCTGAGGGAGCTGGGGGTGTTGAGCCTGGAGAAGGGGAGACTCAGATGGTACCTTCTCCAACTCCCTCAAGCGAGGTTGTAGTCAGGTGGAGGTCAGGCTCTTCTCCCAGGCAACCAGCACCAGGATGAGACTGCAGGACCTGAAGCTGCACCAGGGGAGGGTTAGGTTGGATGTCAGGAAACCCTTCCTCATGGAAAGGGTGATCAGAGCCTGGAGTAGACTGCCCAGGCAGTGGTGGAGTCCCCATCTCTGGAGGTGTTGAAGGACACCTGGCCCTTAGTGCCCTGGTGTGGCCACTGGGGTGATGTTAGGTGCTGGACTGGGCTGGCTGAGCTCAGAGGGCTTTTCCAGCCTCAATCATCCTGTGCTTCAGTGATTCTGTTATCCAGTCCAATGTGTTGCACATCCACTGGCTAACGGCACCTCCCCAAGATAGAGAGGTAGGTAGGTAGAAAGGTTGGTAGGTAGGTAGATAGGTATGTAGGTAGGTAGATATACCATATGTATGTGTAAAGTGTGTGTATGTGTGCTTGCCTGCGTGTGGCAGTTGCTGTACTTGTAGTAAACACGCTGGGATATTTCCATGTCCAGCACCACATGACATCTGTGATCTTAAAAGCCACCTTCAGTAGATGACACGATGAAAATCCTGTGATACCAGCAGATTCCCAGAGATACAGCAGCTGGCTGAGTCGCTAGACGAGTGGGTGCTGGTGAACAGGGACGTTCCCAGTTACACCGAGGGCTCCCTCTGCCTCATCTGAAGCTGTCATTTTCCCACAAGATCAGGCTCCTGGCAAGGGGTCTCTTCAAATCGGATTCTTTAAAAACAATAATTACACAATAAAAGCCGGGGAGGCTTTCAGTACTGGGGTCGTGTCTGCGCTTCTTACGTTGATGTATGGAGGGGTTTTCCTGGAGACAAATGTGTTTGCCAGCTGGGGCGCCTCAGACCTCTCCCTGATGCGAGCCGTGGAGTGTTTTTGGAAGCCGTCGGAGGATAACGAATGTAATTAGTTAAAAATATAGAAGAAGGTGGTTAGCAAGCAGCCCCGGTCTGTCCCGCTAGCTGCCCTCACTGTGCGGTTCCTTCCCCTCTCTGCACTCCCCATGTCTGCAGTGTCCCATCACTTAGCCAGGAGTTACCAGTTAACACCTGTTTGGACAGTCTCCCCGCTCAGCGAGTTATGAGCTGCTGCAGAGGAAAACGAGCCGACGATATTTCACACCGGCTGGAGCTGGCCTGTTGATGTCACCAGTGGATTTTGCCTCCTCTGCCACTTCAATGAAGCTTTTTGTCTTTGGGGTTTGGGGTGGAAGAGTCAGAGCACTTCCTCCCTTAGGTGGTCCTGCTGTGGCAGGGGGACTGGACTGGATGATCTTTTGAGGTCCCTGCCCAGTCCCTAATGACTGGATCTAGGGGATCCTGCTGTGGCAGGGGGTTGAACTGGATGATCTTTTGAGGTCCCTGCCAGTCCCTAATGACTGGATCTAGAGGATCCTGCTCTGGCAGGGGGGGTTGGACTGGCTGATCTTTCGAGGTCCCTTCCAACCCCTAATGTTCTGAGATACTTCCCAGTATCTTCTGCCTGCACGACATTCCTTGAAAGCAAACGCTCTCTGCGCAGCAGCTGTCGCAGGGAGCTCCTTTTGCCGTGCGTTGCAGGGTGGCCTATTGAAAATGATTAACTGGACTGTGATGGAAAGAGAAAGAGAAAAATAATCTGGAAACATCTGGCAAATTGCAAAGCAATGCCTCCCATTTTCTTCCCTGTAGGATACAGCTCGGAAACATTATACTTAATTGGTGCCCATTTACTTAAAGCACTGGAGGTTTAGATGCAGCAGTTTAAGCTGGGGAGGGGGGTTGGTTGGGTTTTTTTTACCCCAGAGCTGAAGCTCTGGAGTATTTCCTCTTATCCTGCTGAATCCCTAGGAATCACAGAGCATCAGGGATTGGAGGGGACCTCGAAAGATCATCCAGCCCAGTCCCCCTGCCGCTGCAGGATCCCCTAGATCCAGTCATTAGGGGTTGGAAGGGACCCCAAAAGATCATCCAGCCCAGTCCCCCTGCCACTGCAGGATCCCCTAGATCCAGTCATTAGGGATTGGAAGGGACCTCGAAAGCTGAAATGACAGCTGAAGAGTAATTTAGGGCCAGGAATGAATAGAAGTTGTCAAAGGACTTTGAATAGGTTAAGGGAAATTTAATATAATTTGTAGAGGATTTTGTTCCAGTTGTTGGCTGAGAAATGGAAGTGAAAATTCATGAGTGTTCTCACTTGTTTTAAATAAGAGGGCAAAGCCTTGTCCTCTTTACTCGTGTACTTCTATTTCAGATGTTCTGTCATGTTATGTTCTGGGAGAATGTCCTCTGCTAAAATACCTTCTTCCCAGTGAGGGTGCCAGAGCCCTACAGGGGCTGCCCAGGGGGGCTGTGGAGTCTCCTTCTCTGGGGTTAAGAAGCCACCTGGCCATGTTGCTGTGTGACTGGATCTAGGGGATTCTCCTGTGGCAGGGGGCTTCCTACATACTTTTTGATAGAATCACAGCATGGCCAGGGTTGGAAGGGACCTTGAAGATCATCCAGTCCCAACTCCCCTGCACAGACAGGGCCACCTTCACCAGAGCAGGTTCCTCAGGGCCCCAGCCAACCTGCCCTTCAACACTGACAGGGATGGGGCAGCCCAACTGCCTTGGGCAACCTGTTCTGTCATCCCCCCACCCTCACAGCAATGAATTTGTTCTTCATGGCCAACCTCTATCTCCTGTCTTCAAGTCTGGAACCCTTTCTCCTTGTCTTCTCACCACCACCTGTGTCAAAAGCTCTACCCCAGCTTTCTTGTAGCCCCCTTCAGAGATTGGAAAACGCTGCTTGAAGGTCACCTGGGAGCCTCCTCTTCTCCAGGCTGCACGACCCCAGCTTGCTCAGCCTCTCCTCACAGGGCAGGTGCTGCAGCCCTCTGAGTTGCTCTGAAACTGTCACTGAAAACAACTTCATTTTGTGCCGGCTTTCTGAGGTCAAACAATGACTTCGTGTGATGGTGCTTTTACACACAGAAGCTCCCTGCTCTTCTCATTCAGCCAGATAACTGCACATCTTTTGCATAAATTAGCAAGAACAGTTATTGTCATTTAGCCCTGATGGCTAAGAGCTATTTAACCATTTTGGCTTTGTTTGAGCTTCTCTCAGCATTGGCTCATACAATGGGGGCTTCTTTGCTGAGCTGAACGGAAGAGAATAGGAAAACCTTCCTTGCTTGTCAGGGGAGGTGTAGAGCAGGGAGAAACAGCTCTTTTGGAAGGATTTCTTGCTGCGTGGTGGGAAAAGGAGCTTTCAGAGAGCCACAGAATCACAGAACATCAGGGATTGGAAGGGACCTTGGAAGAGCTCTAGTCCAATTCTCCTGACACCCACCCTTCGCATATTTATCAGCACTCATGGGGTCACCCCTCAGGCTCCTTTTTCCCAGCTCAAGAGCCCCAGCTCCCTCAGCCCTTCCTCAGCAAGGAGATGCTCCCCTCCCTCCATCATCTCTGTGGCTCTGCGCTGGGCTCCCTCCAGCAGCTCTGGGTCCTTCTCAAGCTGAGGTGCCCACAACTAGAGTGGTGTCACCAGAGCAGAGTAGAGGGGCAGGAGAACCTCTCCTGAGTTGTGCTGCCAGTGGATGCTGTGAGGAAGAGGAGTGATGGAGGGCATTTTGATGGGAGCTGATGGAGCTCACGATGCAGTGAGAGCATTTCAAAGCATCATAATCTGCAGATTGTGATGTGGAGGGTTCAGGGAGCTGTTATGAATATTTCAGTGAGCGCCTTTGTAGATGAAATATACATCTGGTGGATGCACAGTGCATTTCCAGGAGCTTACAGGATTCTCAAGCTGAGATACAAGTGCCTCAGCATAAACCTGAATATTTCATTGCATCATGAATATCCTATGTTTCCGTAGATAATGGAAGACAGATAACTAAATATTTGATTTTATGCCAGCTGTAATGACCCCTTCAATGAAGATGTGTTTTCATCATCACCTGGACATAAATACCTCAGCATCTGAGCAAAACAGGGTGTCCATGTGAACTTTGCATAGGAAGGAGCTACCTCCTTCTCTAGAGACATTTAAAACCCTCCTGGACATGTTCCTGTGTGACTGGGTCTAGGGGATGCTGCTGTGGCAGGGGGATTGGACTGGATGATCTTTCAAGGTCCTTTCCCATACTAAAGACTGGGTCTAGGGGATCCTGCTGTAGCAGAGGGTGGGACTGCATGGTCTTTCGAGGTCCCTTCCCATCCTTAACACTCAGTGATTCTGTGCTAGCTGATGCTGAATGGGTGCAGATCAAAGCAAACAGCAGCCAAAACACCAAACTGCAGACCAGAAGCTTCCTGCAGGTTCAGAAGGTGCCTGGATGAGAGTCACTCTCTCTGTTTCACAGCACGAGGTTATTACAAGTTCACGAGGCTCCTGAGTTAGATGTTTTACATGTCCTTGAGACGAGAAGCGGTTTGTGAAAGGAGCTGCTGTGGGTCAGGATTTCCTGCTGGGCGTTCGTTTCCGTATCTGTAAGGGCCACAGAGGAGAAAGTGTGTTTGAATCTGAGGAGTTTTAAGCATCCTTCCTGAATGAGAGCAGCTTTCCTGAACGAGCCAGCACAGGCAGGGGCACTAAGGTGCCTGCAAACCTAGGTGGTGTTGTCTGGTCTGAGTGTTTATGGAGTGGGGTTGGACTTCCTCTGTGTCAGGGCTAAGAAGTCGTCTTTGCAGTGTGTTTTAGAGCCGTTAAGGTCAGTCCTGCCTCTGCAGACTCTGGAATCTTGTGTCCAGTGCTGGGCCCTGATCTGCCCGGACCATCACGCACTCCCTGCCCTGCCCCCCACTCCCTCCCTGTTTTTCTCGTGCTAGCAGATGGAAAGATCATTTTCCAGAGGTAGTTCTGTCCCGGCAGAGCGGCTCCAGGCTGGAACAGTGACCTTCTCGCTACCGTCTGCGGGGCAGAATGAGAACCAGCGGTTTCAGTGAGCTGGGGGTGACTGTCAGAACCTTCCAGCGAGCTGAGCAGCAGCAACAAGCCTGCGAGGAGGTGGGTTTGGCTCCTTCAGCTGTCGCGGTTGGGGTTGTTGTTCAGAAAGCTCAGCAAGGCAAAACGTGGGAGAAGCAGTGGTCCCTGTCCAGCTGCCCCCCTTCCTTTTGCGTGTGAAGTNCTCCCTCCCTGTTTTTCTCGTGCTAGCAGATGGAAAGATCATTTTCCAGAGGTAGTTCTGTCCCGGCAGAGCGGCTCCAGGCTGGAACAGTGACCTTCTCGCTACCGTCTGCGGGGCAGAATGAGAACCAGCGGTTTCAGTGAGCTGGGGGTGACTGTCAGAACCTTCCAGCGAGCTGAGCAGCAGCAACAAGCCTGCGAGGAGGTGGGTTTGGCTCCTTCAGCTGTCGCGGTTGGGTTTGTTGTTCAGAAAGCTCAGCAAGGCAAAACGTGGGAGAAGCAGTGGTCCCTGTCCAGCTGCCCCCCTTCCTTTTGCATGTGAAGTTAGGTCACCGTCACAGCACAGGGCAGAGGCTACAGCTCCAAGCCTTCAGCTCCCCCTTTCAGTCATCTCCGAGCTGAAGGCAGGCTCAGAAGCAGAGGGTCTTCAGTGCAGCCCTGCGGTTCGTTCTGTCGGCTGCAGACACCTGCAGAGTCACCAGAAGGCTCCTCCTAACGCTGATGATCCGTCCCGGGGCACGGACTGCAGCGCAGGGGTTTAGTTACCGCCCGTCAGCGCCGGGGGGAAACCAGAGACCTGCGGCCAGAAAACATCACACAGATGGGCCTGTTTGAAAATCCGCTGCACCCTGGCCCTGGAACCTTAACAACAGATGAAGTGATTCCAGCGTGACCCCCGCGGCGATGGGCCGGGTCCTGTGCGGGAGGGCAGCGTTTGCCGGTGATTTACCTCTCGCAGCTCCTGCCTCGTGGAGCAGCCTGCGGCTCTGGAAATGAATTCCTATTGATTAGTCATCCTGCGCTATTGAGTCCCAGGCACTTTTATGAATGTGTGCATTTGAATAAAAGCTTTTAATGGCCCCCACTAATTTCAGATGGCTCGAGCCAAACGGCAATCCTTCTTGCCTTCTATTCCTGTTTGCGAGCAGCGGATGCTTCCCGGCTCTGCTTGTGCACCAGACACCACTTGTTGTCACCCGTCAGCAGACAGAGCTGCCTGATTAACATTACAGCGTGGGGTCTTTGGGAAGAGCAGGAGAGACGTTCTCCAGGGGGCACAGCCTGCCCTTCGAGCACAGGGGGAGTTCCTGTGGAAGGGGCCCCAAATCACAGAGCATCCCTCCATCAGAGCACGGTTATAAGGGCCCCCTAAGCCTTCTCTTCTCGAGGCTGACTATCCCCAGCTCTCTCAGCGTCTCTTCCCACGGCAAGCAGCAGGCTGCAAGTGTCGGGCTACCAACAATGCAGCCAGTGACTGGGCCCCTTAATTACCTTCACACCCTCCAGCCAAAAAGAACCTTCTGCTGAGAAAGGAGAGGATTAGGTGCTGCTCCACCAGAGGTGGGCTTGTACGGAAATGAGTGGGGAGCCTAGGGTTTGGACGGGCTGCGTTTGCAAGGCTGAGTCTTGCCAGCGGATCTGCTGCTGCAGCAATAAACTCCGAGGGAAGATGGGATCCAGCCCGGAGCTGTGCTGGGACGGATGGGGAGTGACAGCAGGCTCACTGGGGGCAGGCTCCCCTGCTCTGGGTGAAGCTGAGGAGACTCCTGCAGAGGTGTTTCCAGCGCTGGTGGTGTTTTAGCTGGACTTTCTCCTGGACAACCCCACGTGTGAGAAGAGCAGCAGCATCTCAGAACCCAGCGTCCCCCTGCGCCAGAACAAATGCATTGAGCAGCACTTTTGGTAGCACAATGGGCTCGAACGAAGGCATCTCGTGATAGATGGTGTTTTCAGGAGGCACAAATGGGCTGCAGAAAGCCCTCAAAGACACCTGTGCGGGACATGGTCAAGGCTTGGAAGCAGCTTGTGTACACAACATCCTCCTTCCCTCCGGCCAGAAGGAATGTGCTTGCGCAGCAGAAAGCACAAGGAGCTGCGTGCAGTTTCCTGCGATTATTTCCAGCCGCAGTCACCGCAGTGTCACGTCCCGAGGTATCAGCTCTGTAAACAGCCTGAGCGCGCCAGCGATGGAGTAGGGACCTTTCGAAAGGAGGGAGGGGAGCGGGAGAGACGGAGAAGTTGCTCCAAGAGGGGCTGCTCTGTTACAAGCAGGGAAACAGGTTCCTGAAAGATGGATCTGGGCTCGGGCAGGCGTTAAAGAGCCTTTAAACGAGCTCTGCAGGAAATTAAATTCTCGAGCTTACTGTGAAAATACGTAGTGATGAAACGGGCTGTTTATGGCACAGGCTGTCGCTGGTTTCACAGGACCGCAGAACATTAGGGGTTGGAAGGGACCCTGAAAGATCAGCCAGTCCCATCCCCCCTGCCACAGCAGGATCCTCCAGATCCAGTCATAGAATCACAGAACATTAGGGATTGGAAGGGACCCTGAAAGATCATCTAGTTCTAGCCCAATCCCCCTGCCACAGCAGGAGACCCTAGATCCAGTCACACAGGAACATCTCCAGGAGGGTTTTAAACATCTCCAGTGAAGGAGACTCCACAACCCCCCTGGGCAGCCCCTGCCAGGTCTCTGTCACCCTCACTGGGAAGAAGGTCCTTCTCTTATTTATATGGAACCTCCTCTGTTCCAGCTCACACCCATTGCCCCTTGTCCTATCACTAGATGACTTGGACACAGATATTGTCCTATCACTAGATGACATTGAGAACAACCAGGCTCCATCTTCCTGACACCCACCCTTCGCATATTTATAGACATTAATCAGGTCACCCCTCAGTCTCCTCTTCCCCAAGCTCAAGAGACCCAGCTCCCTCAGCATCTCTTTATAAGGGAGATGCTCCACTCCCTTCATCATCCTCGTTGCTCTGTGTTGGACTCCCTCCAGCAGCAATGTGTCGTTCTTGAATTGATGGGCCCAGAACTGGACACCACACTCCAGATGTGGTCTCACCAAGGCAGAGTAGAGGGGGAGAAGCACCTCTCTGCATTCGCTAACCACCCCGGTTCTGATCCACCCCAGGATGCTGTTGGCCCTCTTGGCCACAAGAGGGCAACACTGCTGTCTCCTGGCCACCCTGCTGGCCACCCTGCTGGCCACCCGGACCCCCAGGTCCCTTTCTCCTCTGCTGCTCTCCAATTGACATTTGTCAGGAGCATGCACCCCCACGAACGGAGGCTGGAGCTGAGAGGAATCAGGAGGTTCTGATGCACTCGGGCTGCTGGATGGAAGTCACAGGCAAACACAGGCTTTTCCATTTAGCTATTGGACAAGGATTTCACACCCCAATGGCAGATCACTTCCCCAGCGATCAGAGCACATTCTGAGGGCAAGGATGGGTTTGAACGTGGGCTGCTCCAGTGGCTCCCTTAACCCCTGAATAAGCATCAACAGGGGCAGTGAGAAGGCAGCGGCTGCTCTGGTGCCTGAACAGGCCGGTTTCCTCTTGGGCGGTGGGTGCCGTCACCACTGCAAAGTGAGGGTCCAGTCCCTCCTACTTCCTTCCTCTTCTCCCCTCACTTACCCCTTCTGTGTCCCCAGTCTGGCGTTGGAATCAAAGGGTTTCTTTGAAGTTATCACCTGAAATGGGTCATTGATATCTGGTTTCCTCCCGGTGCTGTAGTGATGATGAGTTGCCGATCACAACCTAAAGGAGATGACTTCTTTTTCCCCCCCTTTCTGTGGGGTCTTTCCCCACCCCTCTCTTTTCCTCCTCTGGTTTCCATGCCGGCAGAGAAGGGCAGGGTCTCAGCGCTGCAAGTATGTGCCAATCCGTGCGCCGCCTGCGTGTGCTACAGCGGGTCCTGCCGAGATAAGGAGCTCAAGCAGCAGGGGTGCAGCAGCACGAGCGCCAGAGCCAGACACGCAATTTCACAGGCAGCGAACTCAACAAAGGCCACAGGGGTGTTTAACAGGGAGGTGAAATATTCCGACCATTAAAACCAGTAAATTGCTGCCCTGGCCGGACGTTTAGTGCTGCGGCTCGATGTACAAAGTGCATGTGGGAGGAAGGAGAGAGCTTTGCCAGGCGCTGGCTGAGCTCGTAGTTTATTGCTTCGTTTTCAAGCAGAGGTGTGTTCTGAGGGGCTGGAGACTGGTGCTGCTGGTATGAACAGAATGAAGTCAAATAATACTGGGGTCGGGAGAGAGGGAGGGCTTTGAAATCAGCACTGAGGACTCCAGGTGATCATCCTGTTTGTCATAACTGAAGGGGGGTGGTTAGCAGATCAAGAGAGGTTCTTCTTCTGCTCTACTCTGCCCTGCTGAGACCACATCTGGAATCTTGTGTCCAGGGCTGGGCCCCTCAGTTCCAGAAGGACATGGAGCTGCTGGAGGGAGTCAGCGTAGAGCAACGAGGATGATGAAGGGAGGGGAGCATCTTCCTGATGAAGAAAGGCTGAGGGAGCTGGGACTCTTGAGCGCTCTAACTTCAGGAGACCCAGCTCCCTCAGCCTTTCCTCATCAGGGAGATGCTCCACTCCATCATCCTCATTGCCCTAACAGCAGCTGATTGGCCTTTATTCTCGCTGGCCACTTGGAGCTGCAGTCGGTCACATTGAAGCGACAGCACCCACCCTGCAAACTGCCATTTTTCCTTTCATCTTCTGCAGTTCATTTGTGTCCCATCAGGTTGCATCAGGATTCATTGCATTTAATGGGAAATGCACTCTTCTGGATCAGATACCTGTTTTCAATTTGGAGAGGATCTGATTCCAGTGGCAGAGGTGACAGGAATAAAGAGGAGAGGAGGAGCGAGAGCCTGTAGTGTAGATTTCTGCCTCAAAACCAGAGCTGCCAGCTTCTGGGTCGCTGGGGCCCGAGGATTTGCTTAGATTTTGCAAATTACAGTGGTGAAAGCAGCAGTGAGAGATTAACTCTGTGTTTATTTGAGCTCATTTGAAAATTAACTCTTTCTGTAAGAGCCATGACTGGGTTTTGGCAGAAAAGTGTCCTTTCACAGAATCACAGAGCATGAGGGATGGGAATGGACCTCGAAGGATCATCCAGTTCAGTCCCTCTGCCACAGCAGGATCCCCTAGATCCAGTTGCACAGGAACATGGCCAGGAGGGTTAAACATCTCCAGAGAAGGAGACTCCACAACCCCCTTGAGCAGCCCCTTCCAGGGCTCTGGCACTCTCACTGGGAAAAAGGTCCTTTTCACATTGATGTGGAACCTCCTGTGTTCCAGTTCACACCCGCCGCCCCTTGTCCTGTCACTGGGTGCCCCTGAGCAGAGCCTGGCTCCATCCTCCTGACACCTTCCCTTCACATATTGATCAACATCCATGGGGTCACCCCCAGGCTCCTTTTTTCCGTGCTCAAGAGCCCCAGCTCCCCCAGCCTTTCCTGATCAGGGAGATGCTCCCCTCCTTCCATCATCTCTGTGGCTCTGCGCTGGGCTCTCTCCAGCAGCTCTGGGTCCTTCTGGAACCGGGGGGTCCACAGCTGGACACACTATTCCAGATGTGGTCCAGCAGGGCACATTGCTCTGCACCCTGACAAACTCCTTTATCAGGTTTGAGTGGCTGCAGCTAGTAACCAAGGTGAACACGAGACAGTTCATGAAGGAGACGCTTCTCCTTCGCTGCCAAGACGATGCACATTCACGGAGCTTTCCAGGTGGTACAGACCTGCTCCTTCCCACCCACCAACAAAGAGCCCACCTGTATTCCCTGGATTCAGTTCTTGCTTTCGTCTCATCAGGAAGTAACAGACACCCACAAGGAGCTGCAACCTGAGCCCAGAGAAGGTGGCCTGTGCCCCTCCTCAGCCTGGGAAAGAAAACACTCAGCAGCTGGTGCCACTCGTGAGGGCAGCTGCCATCGAGGGCCCCGCTCTCTCTGACCATCTGTTTGAGCAGTGCTGAGGAAATCAACGTTGTAGAGCTCATTTCTGGCCAGTGGGCACCCCATCTCATAGCTCTGAGTGCACGTCCTCGAGGATGTGAGTCAGCCTTGTCCGCTAGTAACTCCCCAGAGAGCAGAGACCACCAGCAGCATCAGCACTGCTGCGGCACAAGGTGCTCTTCCACCTCTGTGAGGTGTCATCTTGCTCACAAGTACTTGGCAGCTCATGTGGTGGCAAAACTCATACCGAAGCAAGAATCCTTCCCTGCAGAGGTGATGGTGGTGTTGATCAATATGTGAAGGGTGGGTGTCAGGAGGATGGAGCCAGGCTCTGCTCAGGGGCACCCAGTGACAGGACAAGGGGCAGCGGGTGTGAGCTGGGACAGAGGAGGGGATCCTGCTGTGGCAGGGGGATAGGACTAGATGATCTTTGGAGGTCCCTTCCAATCCCGCATGTTCTGTGATTCTGTGATCCTCAATCTGAAGGAAGCTCCCTTCCTCCTTCCATCCTACTGCTCAAATCTCAGACTCTCCTCCCAGATCACTCATGGAAACTAGACTGACAACCCCCCCCAAAGTCAATAGAGAAAGGCCTGACTGAGCCTTGTGAGAGGGGCTCTGGAGTGTCTGCAGGGGCTGCCTTTGTGGGGCTGAAAAGCCCGTGATAATGAGCTCCTCCATTGGGGTGGAGAGAGGCAACATGCAAAGGAGGGTCTTGGGCTTTGCATTTCCTCAAAGAAAGGTTCCAGCCTTTTTCCTTGGGAAAAATCCAGCCTGGAGAACAGAAGTGACACC
>VXBP01006255.1:0-38829 GCA_013400115.1 Rhinopomastus cyanomelas | reverse complement strand
GAATCCTCCTTCTTGTTAGTGACCTGCTCCTCCCGAAGAGCACTGTACGTGTTCTGCAAGAGCAGTGCAGGGTGTGAACTTCCTAGGGCAGCACACTTGCTCCGTTTTCATTTTCTTTTGTTCTGCCTGACAGAGACCTGTACCCAGTGACCCTGGTCCTGAGGGTTACTGCATGGAGGCTGAGAGACTTGCTGCAGGGAGGTCGTTGGACCCTCTGAGCCACCAAGAGTCAACCCTAGGTCAGGTTTTGTAGAGATTACACTATGGAAATAGTCAATTTCCCTTTCACAATCTCTTACAATTCTCAGCCTTTCCACCTCTTCCCTTAGCTCAGCCACCATGGTCATCAAATCATTGATTTGCTCCCATCTCACACAGGTCTGTCCCTGCCATCCCCCATATTTAGTGCCAGATTCCAGCACTCACTGCAACCACCATGTCTTGTGGTAACGGTCCTGTTCTTCTTGCAAGGTTTTTGTTTTGGTGTGGTGTGTGGGGTTTTTTTTTGTTTGGGGCTTTTTTTTGTCAGTCCCCCCTGTCAGCCATAACCCTCGACTCAAAAACAGCCCTCCACTGCCTCTCAGCACGTAGCCACGCAGGCGCTTAAGCGGCCGTGCTCACGGAAGAGGTATTGTTCTTCTTGTTGAACACCAGTCTGGGCTTTCAGGTGAATTTATTGGCATTGCCTTTTATGTTATTTGCCGTGTTCACCCCGTATAAGCTCTAGTCTTTCACTTCCGGAGCCTACCCTGCTCCCACTGAGTGGGTCATTGCTTGGGGCAGTGGAATATTTAACTAACACTTTGCTGAGGAGCGAATGAGCTTAAGGATGGCACAAGTGGGCGCTTTTGATTATGTTTAGGGAGTGTAAAATCCTTGCCATTTATGAAGACTTTATTGAAAAGCAAATTTAGAAAAAAACCTCAAAGTTACTTTCTAAGCCCACAAAATTAAGCCCTGTGCCCTTTTTTTTTGTGTTTGCAAATGGATTTATTACTGAGGGCTGTTGAAAGCTACAAAACTCCAGACGTGGTGCTTAACCAGAATGAATCATTTCAGTTTATTTCAGATTGCAGATCTGGAGTGTTTCTAACATAGTTAAACTTACTGTATTAATTCTACTCCATACTTACTTACTGAAAAATGCTTGGAAAAGAAAAAATGTGAAGTTTATGATGAATTAAAAAGAAAATCAAGTGGACACCTCTCTTCAGCAGGACTGTATTCTTTGTCTTAGCTTAGATTAGGTGGCTGTCTAAAGCAGTTTTGTTTCTGAACAAGGGCACCTTGAGTGAGTTTGTAGTGTGCAGATGCCATCTCAATTTTCTAGTGTTTCTTATTTTGACAATAGTGATGGATTTCAGAATTTAAATCTGAATGCCAGTACCTGCAAACCTAATTTCATTTATTTCTCTTCATTCCATCAAGAAAGACAAGGCCCAGTGAAGTTACATATGAAGTAAATTTTGAATGGTATACATAGTGGTGCTCAGGGCAGACTATTTAGCTGGTGCCATGGAAAGCCCCAGTGTTTGCCTGATGAGCTACATTGAATCAATCTGTCAATATCACTCAGTGTAAGGTAGATGTAGTTTACATAAAGTGTAGACCCCCTGTAATCTATCGTATTAAATAATCTGGTATTCATCATGTAGCTGTGCAAGCAGCAGCTACATGTTATGCACAAACTGAGAGTCTCATCAAGTACAGAGCTCACCACCTGCTTAAAATGACATGGGCATAATTCCAACCTTTGTTGTATCAGTAAAAGCTGGGACTAGTCTTACTGAAGGCAGACGTCAAACCTGTGCAATTAGAATAAGGTATTTATTAGTTGTATGCATGGAAGTTCCCCCTAAAACCTTCCATAATTCATGCTTGCTTCTCCTGAACATTCTGTATATAAGTGAACCATAGAATCATAGAATGGCCCAGGTTGGAAGGTCATCTAGTCCAACCTCCAGTGCAGTCAACTAGATCAGGTTGCCCAGAGCCTTGTCAAGCCTCACCTTGAATATCTTCAGAGATGGGGCCTCACCTACCTCCCCACCTGGGCAGCCTGTTCCAATATTCAACCATCCTTCTGCTAAAGAACTTCTTCATAACATCCAATTCAAATCTACTCTGAAAACTGAGACTGTTCAATATTGCTAAAAATCATCACCCACTTTTACCTTCTTCTTTAGTCGTACTTTGTGTTGAACGGATCCAAAGAATGTCTTAATATTGATTTGTGAAATGGCAGGGTGGATCCTTCTCTTGCATATGAAGAAATGGAGGACCTGTCTTGTGATCACCTATGAAATGACAGAATAGACCTCATGCTCCCTGTGACTGCCTATTTTGAATGGAGAATTATCTTGAGCAGATGTACTGTTATTGGTCTCTGTTTTCAGGCCACTGACACAATCCCAGTCTTCACAGTGTAGGAAAAAAAATGAACAAGCCACAAACTTCTCTCCTCAGTCCAGTCCTGTTACTGGATTTATCTGTTACCATCATAGAGTTGTAGGGGTTGGAAGAGACCTCTGGACACCATTCAGACCAACTTTCCTGCTAAATCAGGTTGTCCTAGAGCAAATTACTTAGAAACACGTGGAGGTAGGTTTTGAATTGTCTCCAAAGACAGAGACTCCACAACCTCTCTGGGTGTCCTGTTCCAGTGTTCTGTTCTCCTCCTTGTGAAAAAGTTTTCACGTATATTAAAATTGAACCTCCTAAATTGTAATTTGCGCCTGTTGCTCCATGTCCTATCACTGGGCACTACTGAGAAGAGCCTGAACACATCACCCTGATACTCACCCATTATTTATAAATATTTATGAGATCTCACCTCAGTCTCCTCTTCTCTAGGCTAAACAATCCCCACTCTTTCAATCTCTCCTCATAAGAAAGATGCTCCACCTTTATGATCATCCTGGTGGCTCTGCACTGGCCTCTCTTAAGTAGCTCTCTATCGCTCTTGAACTGAAGAGCTGACAACTGGATGCAGTATTCCAGATGTGGTTTACCCATGACAGAGTAGAAAGGGAGAAGAACCTCCCTTGACCTACTGATCATAGTTGTCTTAATGCAACCCAAGAGACCATTGGCCTTCTTGTACTCAAGGGCACATTGCTGACTCACATTCAGCCTGAAACTTCTATTCCCTAGCATCCTCATATCCCTCTGAGAAAGTTATATGCAGCAACAATTTCTCAGGAACTCCCATGGTTTTCTTCCATTTCTGTGAAAAAAGCCCTCAAGCAAACAAACAAACAAACAAACAAAAAAAGAGAGTCTGAGACAAAACTGTTCCCATGAGAGCTCCCTTTTGCATACTTGTCTATCTGAACGGGTTTTTTATTTTCACCTTTACCCCTGCCTAGGACAAGTACCATGTCCTGATGCCAAGTATCAGGAATCCAAGATAGCCAAGATTACTTGCCTAGAAAGTACGTGCCTCTGAGTCAGTCCCTGAGATCAGGAGGATCATGATGGCTGAGTGGTCGAATTTTCAGGGAACCAAAGCAATAATTATTGTCCCACCATCCCACTTCTACCTTTCAGTTTTCCAGTCAGCCTGTTTCTACATCCTTAGCACTTCAAAGGCTCTTTTACTATCATTTCATGGACACTGATAGGGGCAGTTGAGATCTTACTCTCTACAGAATAGAAACATTTCCTCACTGCAAGCTTTTTCCTTGGGACATAAGTTCAGGGATCATGCTCTGACCTGCGATTTGGCTCATATATTGCAGTTATGGTGCATACTCTCTTAGCAGTGTAGAAATGAGCAAATCTTTGTCTTCTGAACTTAATGACAATCACATTTAGCAGATTTGTGCAATAACCAAGACTTTTAAATTGCATTTCATATGAGCAGTGGGCTGTGTTACAAATGAATCTAATTCGAGGTATTTGTGATAACATGACAAAAGATGCCATTCAGTACTTTAAAGCACATTTAATCCCTGAGCCTGAAAGGCAGATTAAAACAATTTCATGTGTGGTTTCCCTGTGTACTGTATGAATGTGGGACTTACATATTTTACATTGCCCAGCATCTTTAGAGACATACTTTGGATCCATTATCCAAAAAGCTTTGCACACCAGAATCATCTACAAGCATTAAGTTTAGATGCTTATTATATAAAATACTGTGTGTAAAAGACAATGAAGATTTGTACTAAAATAACTTTCTTAGAGTTGAGAACATCAATAGGAATCAGCAGACATTATTTACAGTGCTAGACACAGTATTTTACGGAATATTTCTATTTCCAGGGTGGCTTTTTTTTTTTCTTTTGTGTGTTGCTTCTAACTATATGTAGTGGTCATGTCAGACAGTTCAAAATTTATTTTAAAACTTAAATCCCTGGAAGCAGACAAAGTGATTAACCATTTTTGTAGAATCATAGAATCATTAGGAATTGGAAGGGACCTCGAAAGATCATCTAGTCCAATCCCCCTGCCACAGCAGGATCACCTAGACCAAGCCACACAGCCAGTGAAGGAGACTCCACAACCCCCCTGGGCAGCCTGTTCCAGTGCTCTGTCACCCTCACTGTGAAGAAGTTCCTGTGTCATGTGTGGTGGATGTTGCTTTCAATTTAGGGTCCCTATTATGCATGCAATTTGGAATTATTATCTTCTGAGCTAAATTCTGCCCCCACTTAAGAGCTCCATAGTCCTAAATACTGCAAATAGGACCTTCACAGGGCTCAGCCAGAGCAAGACTTCATCATCTCTGCTCAGTGAGTATAGCTGATTGTTCCTAACCAACGCAGTGGGATTGACTCCAATTGAAAGAGTTTTCATTTTGATGTCACGTTGCAGATAATCTAATTGTATTTCTGTAGCTGTTGTAGTAGGAAAGAGCTCATCATCTCAGGTTGTGGCTGGACAGTCTGTCTCCCTTGCTTTTCTGAATTTGTGTAAGCTAACTGCCACCAAACAGTAATGCATCCTTGTTTTTTAGCACTTACTTTCCTTTTCTCCCACACTCCATGCAAATATTTTTGACTAGAGAAAAGGAGCATCCTATTTTCTTCCTCAACAGCCTCCTCTCGATACAGTAGTGTTTTCCTTCACATGGTCTCAGTGTAATTTGCAAATAATGGAGGTGGTTTATCTGTGATGCTCTCTTGTCCCTGTGACAGGGGACACAGCAACCTTTTTCACAAAGTCCATCCAGGTTCACATATAGCATGTGATGTGGCAGGCAAAAATTGCAAACTGAGAAACTGTCCCTTCAAAGATGTGCTAGGCATCTCAACTCTTGGACATGCAGGAAACAACTGGATTATGCAACCTTTGATTGCACAAATTGCAGCTCAAGACTGAAAACAGAGCAAGAGATATGGGAAGGTGGATATAAAGATGGCAAAGGGCTGCCTCGTTGTTTTGCTCCTTTGGCTCCTGTGTGCACGGCCACTTCTCAAGCATGATTTATTGCAGACTGGTCATGATCTCACATGACTATGTGGATAAGAGGTCCAAAATAGGTTCCTGTGATCAAAATTTCTGGAAACATGAGGTCACAACTTCAAAAGGCCGGTTTCATAGTGAAAGTATGGCTTTCAGGTGCTGCTGGTTTCAAAGGTCAGCAGTAAAAGAGACCTTCATTGAAGGTGTTATCATTCGCTGCTTTTCAGAGCTACTAAAAAACAGATCGAGATTTTTTTAAGAAAATCAAGAAAATGATCCAGCTGATAAATATGAAAAGTTACAGGAAGGAACACTTTAGTTAAATAATTTAACTGAGAAGATCATTGCTGAGCAATGCAATAATCTGCACAGAAAGGCATGGACCTACAGTGGTAGCCACTGGCTGTTTTTCCCAGGAAGGTTTTTGTTATCCTTATATTGCTTGACTTTTTACACCACATCTGTGTTTGCTTCATCATTCTGCCATCTGCTGTAACAAAATACAGGCAAATGATTTCAGAAAACAACCCCTCCGCACTTTATAATGCTCCAGCCTGGAGTCCAGTCATTATCACAAGTTGTAGAGCTTATTATCCTCTCCTACCTCTCCTCCTCCTTTCTCGATGACCCCCCCCCAAGACACACGCGTGATGAATTACATACGCGTACCAGGCACACAACACAGAACCCCACTGATTTTGGCACGGTGTTTCTATTGAATGAATGAATGGTTACGCACTCTGCTTCGCTGTGCAGGTCATTATCACTGAATTTTTAATTTTGGGACTCCCAATCGGACTTGTTTCCTGACTGGTGTAGTCTGCAGATGCACAAAGTATAGCTGAGTGAAATACTCTGACTGTTAAAGCATCAAAATAGCAGAGCATGAGTAGAGTGGTTTTGAGTACACACTCCGTATACTCCAGTCAAAGTTTCTTCCTGGTGCAGCCGCACAAATCTCTTGGTAGCAGTAAACTTGCTGCACAGACTTCATTCCTGAACACATGTTCAAAGGTGATAAAATAAATGCAGATGGTTTCCAAAAACCTCAGTGGAACATTTTTTTTTTTTTACTGTCACTAAATGGACTGTAAAAAGCTAGGGAAAAAATTGAGAAAATGCAGTTTGACACAAACAGGCAATTTCATAATAGCATTCTGTTGTTTGGAAAAAAGATAGTAAAATGTGGTTTTATTATGATCTATTGGCAAAACAATATTGACAGGGCATCTGAACTGCCTTATGGGAGGGAGTGAGTTTCAGAATACTTAAATGAAACAAGCATTGCGAGCTGAATGTTTTGCTTAATTACTTAACACACATACAAGCAAGTTGGATAGGAACTTTGAATTCATTGTGACATGGCTGAAGTTGACAATAAAACCATCCTCGGCTGCAGTGAAAACAGAATGAGGCCTTAACAAATTTATTACAGGCTTTGTTTACAAACTTGTTACAAAATTATACAGCATCTTATGCGTACACAGGATTTACAAGAACAAGTAACTGGTGTGTGCGATCACTCTGCTCTCTTGTTGAGATCTGCGGGTTTTTCTTCACCCAGGGTCTTACGTAGCTTCCTTTGGAGAAGGTGTGACGTTTTCCTTTGACTTTAGTGGAAACTGGACCAAATTCAGAGGTTAACACTTCAGTTCACTGTAGTGCTGGTCTGGGAAAGAGACATCCGATCTAACAACTTTATGGACCATGAGTCTTTCTCATTTAATGTATTTCAGATGAGAGGCACTTTATTTATTTGGATTGATTTTGATGGCCACTTCTAAGATTCTCAGAGCATTTGTAAAGTTAAAAGTTCAAGTCTGTTTCTGAATACTGGATTTACAGTGGAAAATGGCAAACTATAATTGAAACTATAAGGAATTAACTACTTTTGATTTCCAGTGGGCAGAAGTACAGGCAATTAGTATCAACCCTGCTGCTGTTTACATTGCTACAAACCTACATTTTCTCGCCTGTCTTCAACAGAATTTCTCTGCATTCACAGTAATGTAAATAAGATGCTATCCACTACCTGTACGAACAAAGTAGTTTCTGATTAGTGGGAATTAACCGAGCTAAATTAGTCTTCTTCCCCTTCTCATATGGAGACCCATCTGGCAGACTGAAGCATGGAGATCTCTGAAGTTAATGATCTGTGGCAATGTCTGCTCTCAATTACTCACAGCACCTTAAAAATAAAATAATCATTTTTATTTATTAATTCAGGTTGTAAAATTAGGCTTTTAACTTGCAAAAATTTCAGTGGGGTAAGACTCTCCGAGCAAAAAATATTAGTTGAAACTGAGACCTTCCTGTCAGTAAAACTAGGAAGAGCATGTTGAGGATTGTCTGTTTTTCAAATGTTTGGCAAGCAAGGAGATTGCTGGAAAAATTCTTGCCAGATCTATCTGATCGTTTCTTTCCATTCAATGATTGCCTTGGCAGGAGTGACATTTCCAGCTCCCTGGCAGTTTTACGATATGTACCAGTCTCTGTCAGGGATTAGGGGACACCGCAGAATTCCCTGACTTTGATAACTTGTTGTGGATTTGAACTTGGTTCTTCAGTAGTGAAAGCCATTTGAACAAAGGCGTCCTGCAACCTCAGTTTTGTGTCCTCTGATCTCATCTGTATTTGTGATGCTGGACGGGCTGCAACAGTGAAAGATGTAGTGTAAAAAAAACTAAGACCAATACAGCTGTAATGCTTTTTTTGGATGGCTGGCATTTTAGATCCCTGCATATGTTATCTGTGTTGTGTTAAGATCTAGCTAGGTTCAGATAACATATGCAGTCTGATCTTAGATCTGGTGATAGCAATCACAAGAATCTAATTTGCGTTTATGGGAGTGGGATCCTGTCCAGGGCATTATGCAGCTAATACAAAATTGACTATATCTTCAAGTAATTACTCTTCTTCCCGGTGGAGCTACATGACAATAAAAGGAAGAGTTTGAGGTATATATATATGAGGATACATTTGTCTGTCCTAAGTAACAACACACCTGTATAACTGAAGAACTCCATTAGAACTGCAGACTATCTGCATCTTAGTTTGTCAAGCACTTCTACACACTTTTATGTCTGTAAAAGATAGAGAGTGGATTGCTGAGAAGAACAGCTTTGTACAGGTGTGTGGTTTTGATATCAGTGCCAGGATATAATATCTTTGTTCATTACAAATTGCAAGCCAAGGGCTCTTTAAAGTTAAGACACCACCAACTTTGTTTCTAATTGAAAAACAGAGAGGAATGATTCAACAAGACAAGATTCAACAAGATTGTTTGCATAAAGAGAAGGAGGCTTATCACAATAAATACTAAATTCTGAAGAAATAATCTTTTATGTATTATATTAATGATCCATTTAGATTAGTTCTTGGCTTCAGTAAATTTCTGCTACAAATATTTTAGATACTTTTTCCTATTTTTTCTATCTTGAACTGACAGCATTAGAAACAATTGCAAAAGAAATGTGCTTCAAAAACATGAAATTGCTCAGTTATTAACAGTCACTTTAAAAAGCTAACGGAGGGGAAATCATTATTTCACTGGCCAAACTGACGTAATACACAGAAATTTTATTTTATGGCTAATTAATGCCTACAATGTTGACATAATCTGCAGGGTGCAACACATATTTTGGTCCATTTTCCTTTTGGCAGTGAGGAGTCAACACTGCATCAAATTGTATGCGAATGTATAAGGGGGGATATAAATACGTATACAACTCTTGACATTGATCAGATTTTTAACATGTTTACTAAAAGACAGTCACTGGCTTGACAACACTGAATTAAAAATACTGATTTTACACAGATTTTACAGTAAGGTTACAGTATGCTGCCAACAAGTAACGTCACAAACGTAGCCTAAAAATACCCAGACTTGCCCACAGCAGACGCACACACCTTTTGCTCTTGTTTGTTGAAAGAGAAAGCTTATATACTGTAGATTTGCTGAAGTTTAATAAATAAGATCAACTTATAATATATAAAACAATATAAACATTTATATGCTACATGCATATCATATAATTTAAAGTAATAATTTATATAGCAAAGAGATGCAGGTTTATGTTCTTCCTATTTTCCTTGACAATGCGCACACACAGGAGGTGTCTATTCTTATCCATCTCCAGCCTACCAGTTTATTGTTTTCTGAAGTCAGTGCTCTAACATAAGTTTGGGATGTCTTGCATTGGGAGTTCCAGTGCTTGTCATCAATGCCACGGCAACCATTTTTTACAGGCTTGGCTTCTTTACACCGTGTTTCATAGAAGTATTGCTTAACCGGAGAGTTGCCTGTTTTAATTTCTCCCAGAACAGTTACCTGGTGTCCTCTAATGTCGATTGCAGATGATTTGTCCGTGACCCATAAGCTTTCACTGTCACAAACGGAATATTCCCCTCGGTGGCTCTTGTGCTCAGCGTATCTTTTCCTCCGGGAGGTTCTGTTTACCACTACTGAGTTTCCAATATAATCCTCCATGAGGTACAGAGGCGGTGGTTCCAGCGGCGTGATGTCACTCAAAAGGACTCTGGGAGAGTTGTAGCGTCTCTGCTGCTTTAAGAAGTCTGTATCCATTGAGATAATTGGCTGGAAGTCTGATTTCACATTTTCATCTCCATCCATGTCTTGCTGAATACCTGCTTTCTGCACCGTGTTTTGATAGTTTTCCTTAATGTCTACCATCTGCTTAGAAAGCTTGTTTTTCAAAATGTCTGCCTGAATGAGTTTAATAATGAGAGAATTTATTGAATCTTCTGGCAGATTCCCTTGATCCATGTTTGTAGACTGGATGCCACGAAGATAAGCAAGAAATAACACATAAAACAAGATGGACATCACCTTATTCACCTGTAAGATCTGCAAAGAAATAGGAAGTCAAGATAAAATCGATTAAATAAGGAAGGTTACTAAATCCTGTAAGCACTGCATTTCACAGATACAGTTAGGCTACGTGTTTCTTTGAAGATACTGTTCCATTACACTTTAGAGTGAGTGCAACTGTTTTCTGACTTTCCAGTATTTCTTCTATATTTCACTCACTTTTCAGAGTGGTTTAGTTTCAAAAGTGCAAGAGTAGCAAACCATCTAATAGAGTAAAATGAAGTATTTCTGACTTTGCTATTTATTGTCAAGTTTTGTATGTCGAGTTAGAATCATAGAATCATAGAATCATTACGGATTGGAAGGGATCTCGAAAGATCATCTAGTCCAATCCCCCTGCCACAGCAGGATCACCTAAACCAAGTCACACAGGAACACATCCAGTCGGGTCTTGAACATCTCCAGTGAGGGAGACTCCACAACCCCCCTGGGCAGCCTGTTCCAGTGCTCTGTCACCCTCACCATGAAGAAGTTCCTTCTCAGCTTGATGTGGAACCTCCTATGTTCCAGCTTACAACCATTGCCCCTCGTCCTATCACTACATGACACTGAGAACAGCCCAGCTCCATCCTCCTGACACCCACCCCTCAAATATTTATAGACATTAATGAGGCCACCCCTCAGTCTCCTCCAAGCTAAAGAGACCCTGCTCTCTCATCCTCTCCTCATAAGGGAGGTGTTCCACCTCTTTTATCATCTTTGTTGCCCTACACTGAACTCTCTCCAGCAGCTCCACATCCCTCTTGAACTGAGGGGCCCAGAACTAGACACAATACTCCAGGTGTGGTCTCATCAGTGCAGAGTAGAGGGGGAGAAGAACCTCTCTTGATATGCTAACCACCCCTCTTCTACCACCACCTCAGCATACTGTTGGCCCTCTTGGCCACAAGAGCACATTGCTGGCTCATAGTCATCTTGTTGTCCACCAGGACCCCCAAGTCCCTTTCTCCTACACTACTCTCCAACAGGTTACTCCCCAGCTTATACTGGTACCTAGGGTTGTTCTTGCCCAGATGTAAGAGTCTGCACTTACTCTTGCGATAGGTCATTAAATTTTTCTCAGCCCAGCTCTCCAGCCTGTCCAGATCTCTTGGATCCATCAAATACCTATTAATCGAATGGCTTGTTTGTAACTTTACCCAAATAATTATATACTGAGGGAAATAAATACAAAATTTGGAATTATAGAATCATTAGGGATTGGAAGGGACCTCGAAAGATCATCTAGTCCAACCCCCCTGCAACAGCAGGATCATCTAGACCAAGTCACACAAGAACACATCCAGGCAGGTTTTAAACATCTCCAATGAAGGAGACTCCACAACCCCCCTGGGCAAACTGTTCCAGTGCTCTGTCACCCTCACTGTGAATAAGTTCCTTCTCAGGTTGGTGTGGAACCTCCTATGTTCCAGCTTACACCCATTGCCCCTCGTCCTAAATCTACCCATCTCCACTTTTGCTCCATTCCCCCTAGTCCTGTCACTACCTGATATCCTAAAAAGTCCCTCTCCAGCTGTTTTGTAGGAGAGAGACTTTTAAGGTACCTGTGTCTCTGCACTTCTTTCTCTGGTGCTGTAAGGAGAGGTATTCTTAAAAGAAAAGGAAAGGAAAAGGATGCAGTCAAGCAACAAAATACTGTTTCTTGTATTTTGAATTTCAGAGTGCAGTAGCTAGGCTTCTGGAATACAAGTGGAGATTGAGATGGATCAAGAGACCATTTTATACCCTTTGCTTGCAGGACTGGGTCCAGCTTTTTTTTTTTTAATTTGTTTTAATGTAGTTCCTTAATTACTTTATGTAATTGGAACAATACTGGCAGAAGTTAGAAATATGCAAGGATAGCTGGAATACATCCTTCCGCATCCTCACTCACTCCCATCCCAAGACGGAAGAATCTTGTTCAAACAAATCAAATTGGACTCAAGATCAAGTCTGTGAAAACTGGATCTAAAAGTGTTCTTGTCTGTGCTGTACTTTGTCATACACTGTCCTACATAGGTCCTTGGGAAAAAGGCACAGAGCTACAGAACATGGAACAGATGGAGCTGGAAGGATACTTAGAAAATCATCTAGTCCAATCTCATCCAAAGAGGATGCTTTCACAGGGCTATGCCCAGTCAGGTTATAAATCTCTCCATGGATGGAGATGGAGACTCCATAAGTCCTCCAGGCAATTTGATTGGACAACTGTCACAGTAAAGAAACCAAAAACCCCATAAAAAGCCCAAAGCCCTCTCATGTTTCAGTGGTATATGTCAGTTTGTGCCCACTAAGAAGTCTGGCTCCATATGTTTTACTCTTTTCCATCAGATGTTTCTACACTTTGATAAGATCCCTCTGAACCTTCACTTCGTGAAGCTGAACTGCTCCAGCTCTCTCAACCCTCACCTCATGACAGATGCCCAATTCCTTTAACTATCTTGGTGGATGGGCTCCAGTATGTCTATGTTTCTTCTGTATAAGGAGCCCAGAATTGAAGACAGCACTGCAGGTGCAGCATCACCAGTGCAGAGCTGTGGGTAAGGATCCCCTCCCTCAACCTTCTGGTGACACTCTGTGTACTCTCATTTTGTGGAAGTACCGGACCACTTGAACAGATTATTTTTCACTTCAAAAAAATCACTTTTAGTGTTTAAAAAGGTAAACAATTTTGAGTTTAAGAAAGTAAAGGAAGAAAGAAGGAGAAAGTTTACTGTAGAGTGCTCTATCCACTCAAAGTGAAATTCATTTTAGCAACAGTGAGTCTCCAGTACATAGTTTGGAACTGCAGCAAAATCAAAGCTACCCTCTGTGGATGTGTGATCTGTCCTTTTATGGACAAGAAATGTGTTTTCTCCATTCTCAGTTTGTCACAGTATGAGTTCACCTAAATCTAGACTGTTACTTGCAGTAATGTTATGCTTTGGAAAGAAAAAAAAAAGTCCAAGATTTTCAGCTACAAGACAAATACTTATACCTAAATAAATACTAACTGAATGTAGCTGGATCTTATAGTCAAAACTGTGGTGTATAAAAAGACCTCTTCCTGTGTAATTTGGTCTTCCCTCAGAAAATTATTTGCTTGTAAAAAAGAATAGGAATTTTGTGAAACAGATGTCATTAGGCACATTTCTTTAAGAAGTGGCTCAGACGAACCACAAGCAGTATGACGCATGAGTCCACAGGATGGTGAGCAAAGCATTGACAAAGCTTAGCTCAGAAGCTGAAACTGTTATTCATATACGTGCAGCTGCATGTAATCATTGGTCTGCTTAGTTTCAACACTAAGTGCAAAATACACAAGTTGGACCAGGTGATGAGAGTAAAAGAGGTAAGACTGGAGTTTCTGTCAGACTCTCTTTAATGTCATGCTGCACACAAAAAGGAAGGGCAAAGTATCTTAGAGTTATAGCAGTTCAAATAATCTAATTTTCTTGTTCATGTTAGTGGAAACAAATATTTTAAAGTATCCAAACCAAACTTAACCTGGTTTTCTGACCCTAACTTAAAATGTCTGGTTGGTTCAGTGTGAAGGGTGTTAACTTGTAGTTTTATTTGTGTTTGGTAAACTGTTTGCTGCAAAACTGAGCAGATTTCAGAACCAATCTTTAAGTTTTTTCTGAGGTCTGTTCCGACTATGAGACCATAAAAATGTATTGATTTTTAGCACTGGTCAACACTGCTTTTGTTAAACGGCTCTTTGCCAAAAAATGGAACTTAGTGCCTTTGAAAATTACTTGTAATTTGTACATTTTTGCGTGTTGTTATAGTGATTAAAAGCAGAGTAAAATGGAAAACATTCAAATGTTTATGTTTCTGTGTCTTTTGAATCGAATTATTTTGATGTTTCTGAACATCCTGCAAATGTTACACGAGTCAGAAAAAGTGCTTATTCAATATAGCCCAGTAAGTTATTTAAGTGGAGACTTGCATTTCAAATCAAGGTTTCAACAGAGGGACCCTATCTAAGAAAAGTGACTGGACTTCCAGCCTTCCAGACCACAAAGCATCAGCAGAAGCTACATCAGGTCCAGTAGCAATAGCAACTTGTTCAGCCTTTTGGAGCACAGTGTAAAAATGCCCCAAAAGTTTAGTCCTTCAAACAAATTTTTCCATTCTTTCATTGCAAAACATTTTAAAATTAAAATAATGCTTTTCAGGTAGAAAGAGAAATTTATTCAAGCCAAACTTTTTCCCACTAGCTGATGTTGTAAAATATTTTTGTTGTTCTTCAAGGTTCTTCTTCAAAGTTTCCACATACAAATACCTGAAGAGGTTCGTTTTACCTGTTGCTGTGGATTGCTTGCAGTGAAAGAAGTGTGCTGTAAACAGATACCATGTCATTTAGACTCCTACAAGAAGAAGGGACTAGACTGGTGCATTTGAGGCTGTGATCTGAGTCACAAATAGGCATAAGTAACCTTTTTCCAGTGCCCTCAGAATATGCGCACAGCCCAGAGGCGTGCACGCTTCACTATCAGCTGAAAACATAAGATACAAAGAGGGACCTATTCAGTGACTGCTTCCGCCCTGTTTTCTGTCTCTCTCCTCCTGTATCATCCAATTCCTTTTCTATTCTTTAGCTTGTGAGTTCAGGAAGGACAGCTGACATGTTCCAGAAAGCTGTTTCTTTCTGAGCCACTGAGAATCATTGGAGCAGCCCTCTTATTGCTCTGCACTATTCTTTGTACCCTTGTAGATGCTGGGATGCACTTTAGATGCTTTGAGCTCTTGCCAGAGGAAATTAAGAAGGGAACAGAGAGCACATGGCTCAAATCACCTTTTAAGTGTGTTCACAAAACACTCTGTTATGTGCAATTTGGGAAATCACTGGACATCGAGGTAGAAAGCCATGTTAGTCAGAGTTGGTCTCTTTGCATAGCTGTAGTGCCCCCTTACTCAGAGATACTACTCTGGCTTTCAAAATTGTGTGGCAATAAGAGCAAATAAGATCCTAAATGAATATGGTGTAGAACTAAGTGACAATTAGGCAGTGTAAAAGATCCAGAGGATTTGAGGGAGCATGTATCACAGCATGGCAAGTAAACCAGTATATCCTGGTAACAGAGAATTGGCTGTTAATTTGCACTGAAAAAGTTTGACTTATAGACGGCTAGCGTTTGTGACAGAGTGGTTACAAGAAAAAGTCATAGTAAAGAAAGGCTCATGCACTGCAAAGCTGTTTGATCTCTCAACCTCAGCTTAGTTTTACTATATCTTAATAGTTTGTTTTCTGCCTACCACTGTGTTGGCAGGATTTTAATGCTGTCTGGTATGAGTACCTGAGGAAAAGCCTAAAGTTAGGAAGAGTGATGTGCTTACCTATTTCTTCCCTAAATTTTAAATCCCCAGTAGACTCTGGTAAACCACTTTCTTTTCAGATTCAACTATTTTACATAGTGTTGAAAAGTATTAGTTAATTTTGTTATGTTTGTGGCAATTTTAAACAAAATATATCTGTATTGCTGTATGTGAAACACTCACTGGACAGTCCACACAGCTGAAGAGTGAAGTGTCATTTAATATGTTCTGTGAAAATAGTGAAATCCTAGTACTGTGAGATACTGCCTAAGTATTTACTTTTAAGACATGGGAATAGAAGAAAGAGTGACTGATGAATATTACATTCAGCATTGCAATGTCCAACATGATTTACGTAAATCAGCTTGGAGTATTCGACACTTTCTGAAAAGTGTAAGAGCAGCTTTTATTCTTCAGACTGAGCTAGTAATGACGGTTTGTGGTGGCTGACAGTTTATTCAGGCTTTTGCCAAGGACTACAGTGTAATTATAACCATTGCTTGCTGAGCAATATTTTCACAAACTCACAGGAAGCAACAGGTAGCAGAATGCCCAGTTGATTCCTTCATCCTGCCAACCATGTTGAGAAGAAATGTAGCCCTTCTCTTTTGTGCTTAGGGGGACAGTGAAAAGGTACACAGCAAGGAAGACATCACTGTATTTTGAATAGTCAGAACGATGGGTGTATGAAATAATTGCACATGAAATTTGCACTTCACAGGAGCCTGACCCACTAAGAAGCTGAAGAATTCAGAGGCAAAAATCAAGTGAGACTGGGCTATTTCAGCTTTACTTGTTAATCCTTCCATCCTCAGGGCCAACCATACTTTAAGACAGAGTGAAAGAATTTGAAACTAACGCATTCCTTTTGCAGATGGTCTGGGGGTGCAGCTACACACCGTATCTGTGGATGACGACACTGCAGTTTCTTAATCTCTGTGGCAGGGCAATTGCTTTTAATCATATATTACTCAAGACCACTTACAAAAGAGGGGATGCAACTGAGTGCTAAGGCCCAACCTCCAATAATGGTATAGACTTAATCTCTTATGGAAATCTAGTGAGACGCTGACATTTCCTTTTCTTCTTTAAATGACTTGCTGAGCAAAGCAGAGCAAGACAGCTGTTCACGCCAAGTATGAAAAATTCATCTGCACTTTGAACCAATCCACATTAGTGTTCATGATTAGCATGTGACTGTCATTCTACTAGTAATTCAGGAAAGGTTTCCTGACTGGTGACATCTTTCTGAGGGACATTTTTGTGATAACACATCTGCTGGGAGGAGCAATATGTCTTCTGAACATTTAAATGCTGTGTAGAACCAGGGCAATATCGACTTGTTTCTGATGCAGCTGTTTGCAGTAGCATGTGTTGATCACATCTGATCCCTTCACAAATATGCATTTTCAGAGATCACAATGTGATTGCCTTACACATACCTGCCCATTTCCAAGGGAAAGGTCAGGAGCAGTCCCTCGGTGCTTACCTCACTACTTGGAACAGCACATGCTTCTCACACCTTGTGCAAAGTTAATTCTGTTAGGTTTTGGCCCTGCACCTCCCTGCCACTGACATTGTCTGTAGTTCAAGGCACTGGAGACCCCCTACAGGCATTTGACACTCCCCAGCATCCTCCAGCAATCCCATTGAGAGACTTGACTATTAATAATGTCCCCAGGTCCATAATGAACAGAAATAGGCAGGGGTTTCTCAGTCAAAGCTAGCTAGGTATTTTTCTGGTTTATTTCCTTTTCTCAGTCATTTTTGTGATGTGATATTTACACCTGTCTGTCTCTGCCCTGAGTGCAGTTGCTTTGGCTGTATCAAAGGTGTCATCAGCAGTTCACAGGAGATGATTCTCCCACTCTGCTCTTGTGATACTTCACCTGGAGTACTGCAACCCATTCTGGAGTCCCCAGTATAAAAAGAACATGGAACTGTTGGAGAGAGTCCAGTGGAGGCCACAGGGATGATCAGGAGCATCATTCCTATGAAAAGAAGCTGACATAGTTGGGGCTGTTCAGCCCAGAGAAGAGAAAGTTCTAGAGGGACCATGTACCTGAAGACATCCTACAGGAAAGCTGGAGGGACTTTTTAGACAGACTCTAGAGATATGATAAGGGAGATGGTTTCAAGCTAAAAGATGGTAGATTTGAATTACATCTTAAGAAGAAATTCCTCATGCTGAGGGTAGTGAGGAAATAAGACCGAATGCCAAGAGAAGTTGTGAATGCCCCCTTTGTTTACTCTCAGGTTGGACAGGGCTGTGGGCAGCCTGGTCTAGTGAGAGGTGTCTCTGCCTGTGTTGATCTCTGAGGCTCTTTCCAACAGAAGCCGCTCCATGGTTCTGTTACCCTGTGATATAATTTTGCTTTAATCAGTTTACTAATTAATATGCATATTGAGAAGGACAGAACAAAGGCTTTGGAAGCTGGGATCTCAATTTATCTGGTTTGTTGGATGAGTTTTGTCAAGTCAGAATCTCTGTTAATTCCTTTCTACATTTGCAAAGTAAGGAACTTGATGTAATGCTGTTGGGGCTTTGTTTCTCTAGGTGTGTACCTTGACATCCTTTGCATTCTCACTCAAGGTTCTGGCTGTTACTGATCTAAGAAACAAGGGCAAGCAAGAAAGAAAAAGCTAAGAATACAAAAGTAAAGATTTCCTCCCTCCATGTAAGGCCTCACAACACTGCAGTACGACACTCTGCATGATGCGTGGGAAATGCTTGTCGGTTTTGAGAGTAACAAGGCATCTTAACATATGTGTTTCCATAAACTTTCTCAGCCTAAGTCATCCTGAGTCTTTTTACTGTTTTCATGTAGCATATTCGAGCACTCCATAAGCACTTCTCTTGGCTGTTACTCACAAAGTAAAAGGACTGTGCTGTTCCCATTTTAATGAGTGGAAACTGTAATACAGAGAAGTCAGATGATGTTTGCAAGGTCATACAAGTATTCTGTTGCAAGTTGAAGTTTTCAGGTTGTATTGGGTGTGCCAGCAAAGTCCATATATAATGCTGCATGGAAGATGACTGATCAAGACATTCAAAGAAATAAAACCCAAGCCATTTGAAACGAGCAATCAGCTGCATTCAGTCACGACAAAGAATTAAAATTGGATAAGCAGTTCCCGCCAAAGCTGAAGTATTTCTGCACAGTATTCACCGTGTAGCTCTGAAAACTCTCCAAAGTTCCAGAAATCAAAGGGTCATGAACTAAACTATTGTAGTGAATAATTGAAGCTGAAACTGCTTGCATGATAGTTAATTTTTTCATTACTGTTTGTAAATAGTAGCAGGGTCAAGCAGCACACCAATTAAATTTGCAGCTGAATTTGGAGGGGAAACAAATAGCAGTGAGCAAGGAGAAACACAATCTCTGCTGGAGAGATGAAGACACAAAATATTGGCAGAAAATTACAAAACAAAAGTCAAAGTAGAACTCACAGGCCAGTGTGCTGGGGGAGTAGTAGTATTGAGCAACAATATACAGAAGCAAAGAGAAAGGTGGAAAGGAGCAGTATGTGATCGGACCTAGCAATGATCCAAACCTTCGGAAAGACCCTGGTAATGCTGAGGCAGTGTTCCTGCTGCAGTATGAGGAAGGAATAGCATGTTTTTGTCCTACAGTAGAAAAATCTGAAAAGTTGCTTGAAAGATGGAAGTTACAGGCATAGAAAAGGAAAATGTCAAAATAACAGCAGAAAGAACTAGAGGGGTTGTATAACTGACCTTTGAGGAAATTGCCTTAAATGTGCAAGCCTTCAGAAGGGGCATAACAGAAAACCCAGAGCAAAAGTCTGGAAAGCGTAAGCACTGGTGAAAGAGAACATTCACTTTCGGGTGGGGCAAAGGAGTGCAATCAGGAAGAATGGGATTAAGCTAAGGAAAGGGAAGTTAGGCTGATCATCAAAAGCAGTTTGCAAGCTCTGCAAGATGTTTGTAACAAGCCCAAAGCCACACTACAGAGGCCTGGTTTCATGTTTCCTTGCAGCACTGAAACTCCATCCAAGTCTGTTTCATGAGTTTGAAGATCCATTAACCTTTCAAGTCAACTTGGACCTACCTTGGCTCAACAAGGGCAGATTAATTATTTTGTGTTAAAGTCAGGCAATAGTTGCAGTTCTCTTATTTTCATCAGAGACATGCTTTGAGGTCTTAAATTAAAGTTGAAAGCAGTATTCCAGATGCAATTCACTTCTTTCACCTCCCCACAATTCTGAGGGTTTCCACCCTTGCCTCTGGATATACACAGTGCAGCACTGTATTTCGTTCTGTCATTCTAATTTTAATGCCAGAGTGAGTTTTCTCTAGCTTGGTAACAGAAAAAGAAAGGCAAGAACCTCTCTGGATTTTTTTGAATTTTTCCCATGTTCTGCTAGGCTATGAAAGAGCTGCCTACTAAAAGCTCTGTAATATAGGATGCTTTAATGTGTTTTTACGTTTACATTATAACTGGACAACTAATTTTGTAGGAAAAACTTTTGTAGAAAAATATTAAGATATATTTAACATTTTTAGTGTTTCTGAACTTAAAAGTATTAAGAGGAGCACTGTTTCAAACATCGTTATTTTGCTGGATTTTACATCGAAAAGAAAAGTGTTTCTATTTGGTTTAGTTTAGAATCTTAAAACTTCCTCTGACATCTTTTGAATACCTCTAAATTATTTTTTTTCTTTTATTAATCACAGAAAACAGTGAAATCAATAAAGCAGACAGGAAAAAACATGGATTAAAGCTTTAAAAATCTGTAGAGTCTCAGTATGAAAAATCTTGCAGCTTTAAACCTAGTCTATGGATACAGACAGAACTCACACCCACAAAGAAATGCAGTAACTGGAAATGGTAGTCAGAAATTAAATGAGTTTTTGTTTGGTTAGAATTAAAACAGAATAAATCCTAAACTTAACCTGAGCTATTTCTGTTGAAGAAACCCCAACACTTTGCCTTTCTGACAGATTTACTATGACTCTTGAATACAGATCATAGAATCATAGAATCATTAAAGATTGGAAGGGATCATCTAGTGCAATCCCCCTGCCACAGCAGGATCACTTAGACCAAGTCACACAGGAACACATCCAGGCGGGTCTTAAATGTCTCCAGAGAAGGAGACTCCACAACCACCCTGGGCACCCTGGGATGCTGTTGGCCCTCTTGGCCACAAGAGCACACTGCTAGCTCATAGTCATCCTGCTGTCCACCAGGATCCCCAGGTCCCTTTCTCCTACACTACTCTCCAACAGGTCAGTCCCCAGCTGCAGTCAGATGTAAGACTCTGCACTTACTCTTGTGATAGCTCATTAAATTTTTCTCAGCCCACCTCTCCAGCCTGTCCAGATGTCACTGAATGGCAGCACAGTCTGCAGGGGTGTCTGCAACACCACCCAGCTTTCTGTCACAGCAAACTTGCTGACAGTGCATGCCAATCCCTCATCCAAGTCATCGATGAATAGATTGAACAGGACCGGTCCCAGCACTGACCCCTGGGGCACTCCACTAGATACAGGCCTCCAACCAGACTCTGACGCATTGCCTCGAGATTCTGAAGTTCATAGGATCATAGGATCACAGGATGTTAGGGGTTGGAAGGGACCCAAGAGATCATCGAGTCCAACCCCNAGGGGGAGAAGAACTTCCCTCGATCTGCTGGACACACTCCTCCTAATACACCCTAGGATCCCGTTGGCCTTCTTGGCCACCAGGGCACATTGCTGTGCCATGGTTAACCAGTTCAGACAACACTTCCTCCAATGAGGCTCAGTCAGGTTTTTAAAGTGTCATTAGAAAGTAGAGAAACACAGAATCTTTTTTAGTGGAAAAAAATTTTAAGATCATCAAGTCCAACCATTAACACCTCACTGCCGGTCACCACTAAGCTATGTCCCTAAGCACTACATTTATAGGTTTTTAAAATCCCTCCTGGGATAATGACCACACTAGGCAGCATGTTCACTGACTGACAACCCTTTCTGTAAGACATTTTTTATAATATCAAGTCTAAAATTCCCCTGGTGCAACCTGAAGTTGTTCTCTCTTGTCCTAGTGCATGTTACCTGGGAGAAGCGACCAAACCCAAACTCACTATAACCTCTTTTCAGGTAGTTGTACAGTGATAAGGTCTCTCCTAAGCCTTTTTTTCTTCAGGCTAAATAATCCCATTTGTGTCAGCTATTCTCCATAAATTCTGTGCTCTAGACTCTTCTCCACCTTTGTTACCATTCTTTGGACATGCTCCAGCACCTCAATATTCTTCTTGTAATGAGAGTTTCTCCCAGTTACTACTGGGCAGTGCTGCTCCTCCACACTCAATGCACTGCTACCCTGAGTGTGCTCCATGGAACTGGGATTGTGGCAAGCCATGGTACAAGAGGCCTGGAGGAGCAGCCACCCTTCTTTTCATCCAAAACTGCACCTGTATCTTCTTTGCAAAAGCCTCGGCTCCAGGGTGTGCAGAAACACACCCATGGCCACTGTGTAAATCAGAGTTTGCTTCTGTACTGCCTTTCCCCATTTCTCAAAGTTTCACAAACCTCCAAAGAGAAAAGCCTGGTTACACTGGCAGGTGTGAAATACCTGATGCAAACTGCTCAGGAACAGGACTCCAGATCTGATCCAAATATTTTAAAACCACCAATAGAACACCAATGAATTCAGCATGAACTGCACAAAACTGTTGCACAGTAAGGGATGTGGGAGAATGACAGTGTGACCAGAGACTCTTGATGTTTGATTCTTATTTAATCATCCATGTAGCATGCAACTGAATTGTGTGGATCAGGACCACGGTGAGTCAGTGCTGCGGTGTATCATGAACACCTTTCCTGTGGTCTCTGCATAGCTTCAGTAGCTTGCATGCAACCAGTTTGAAATGATATTTTTTAAGTCATCCTCGGAGTAAAAGGAGCCTTATATTTCTATTATAATACAGGAAAGTAGTCTGGGGGGAAATGCAAGGTTACAATTGTGATTATTTGCAAAACATGTAATAATTTAGATTGAAAAGATCTTGTGTATGTAAAAGCTTGTATATTCTGACCAGCTGAATCAGATGATCACCTCTCCCAATAACCATGCTCAGTTTTACACTGTGAAAATTTAATGCTCTTCTAGAACTGCTCCAATCTGCATAGTGAGAACTTTAATCCCTCTTACTGAGAAGAGCTCATAAATTTAATGTGTACCCATGAAAGGCTTGTGCTTTTTCCTGTTGCTTCTAAATCTTTAAAAAAAGCCATTGCCTGTTCAGAAAAAAAGCCATTCTAATAATTGACATGACTTTATAGCAAATTGTTGACATGGAGGTCTATCCTGAGGGTAAAGAGCATTCCTGTAAATCTTGTTCCTTATAAAACTTTGCCTGAAGCAGGACTTTTCTTTAAGTCCACTAGTTCATCAGTTTTCATGTGGATAAAATTTCCAGTACGCATTTCTCCTCACGATACAGATGTTTTCTACTTTTTTTTTTTATAGCTTTGCTGTGAGTTTCTGGAGTGAGTCTCTTTATCTTGGAGAAGAGGAGACTGAGGGGTGACCTCATTAATGTCTATAAATATTTGAGGGGTGGGTGTCAGGAGGATGGCACTGGGCTATTCTCAGTGTCATGTAGTGATGGGACGAGGGGCAACGGTTGTAAGCTGGAACATAGGAGGTTCCACATCAACCTGAGAAGGAACTTCTTCACGGTGAGGGTGACAGAGCACTGGAACAGGCTGCCCATGGTGGTTGTGGAGTCTCCCTCACTGGAGATATTCAAGACCCACCTGTCTGTGTTCCTGTGTGACTTGGTCTAGGTGATCCTGCTGTGGCAGGGGGATTGGACTAGATGATCTTTTGAGGTCCCTTCCAATCCGTAGTGATTCTATGATTCTATGAGTCCAGAGGACCAACAGGGCTGGTACAGAGACTGAAGAGAAAGTCTAATAAGGAGAGGCTGAGGGAGTTGGGGTTGTTTAGCCTGGAGAAGAGGAGACTTGGGGAAGACCTTATCCCTCTCCCCAACTACTTGAATGAAATTGTACAGAGGTAGGGGTTGGGCTCTTATTCCAGTCAATTAGTGACAGGACAAGAGGGCAGCCCTGAACCTGTGCCATGGGAGGTTTAGGGTGGATGTTAGGGACCACTTCCTCATGGAAACTGAACTGGCTGCAGAATAGAAACCAACCACTAGTGGTCAATGAGATAGAGTCTAGTTGGTGGCCTGTATGTAGTAGAGTCCCCCAAGGGTTGGTACTGAGACCAGTACTATTCAATTTATTCAGTAATGACTTGGATGACAGATTAGAGAGCACTGTCAGCAAGTTTGCTGATGACACAAAGTTGTGAGGAGTGGCCAACACCCCACCAGGCTGTCTGCCATTCGGTGGGACCTGGATAGGCTGTAGAGCTGGGCAGGGAGAAACGTAATGAACTATAACAAGGGCAAGTGTAGAGTCTTACATCTGGGAAAAAACAACTCCAGATACCACTATAGGTTGGGAACTGACGTGTTGGAGAGCAGCATAGAAGAAAGGGACCTGGGAGTCCTGGTGGACAGCAGGATGACCATAAGCCAGCATTGTGCCCTTGTGAAGGCTGACGGTGTCCTGAGGTGGATTAGAAAGGGTGTGGTTGGATGACAGATGTTTTCTTCCTCCTCTACTCTGCCCTGGTGAGACCACGTCTGTAATATTGCGTCCAGTTCTGGGTCACTCAGTTCAAGAAGGACATAGAACTGCTGGAGAGAGCCCAGTGCAGAGCCACAAAGATGATGAAGGGAGTGGAACAACTCCCTGATGAGGAAAGGCTGAGGGAGCTGGATCTCTTTAGCTTAGAGAAAAAGAGACTGAGGGGGTCATCTCATTAATGTTTATACATATGTCAAAGGTGGGTGTTAGGGCGATGGATCCAGGCTCTTCTCAGTGTCATCTAATGATAGGACAAAGGTGTCAGCTGGAACATAGGAGGTTCCACATAAATATGAGAAGGAACTTCTTCAAGGTCAGAGTGATGGAGCACCGGAACAGGTTGCCCAGGGAGGTTGTGGAGTTTCCATCTCTGGAGATGTTTAAAACCTGCCTGGACATGTTCCTGTCCGATTTGATATAGGTGATCCTGCTATGGCAGGGGGATTGGACTAGATAGTCTTTTGACGTCCCTTCCAGTCCCTGATGTTCTGTGATTCTGTGAAAGGGTGATCAGACATTGAAATGGACTGCCCAGGTGGTATGAACATCCCTGGAGGTGTTTAAGGTGAGACTTCAGTGCCATGGTCTACCTGATGTGGTGGTGTCTGGTCATAGGCTGGGCTTGATGATCTCAGAGGTCTTTTCCAGCCTCAATAATTATGTTATTGTGTGATATTTAGGGGTTAATGCTCAATGATGCTGAGAGTATCCTGGTCCCAGACTATCAGAGTGTCTGATTTTTCAATTGTGGCTTGCCCCACTGAAATCACTCACCGTTGAATGCACTGCTAAGCTGCATCCCAAGTGTCTGCTAATGTGCAGAATTTAGCACTCCCTTCTGAATTCAAATCATCATCTCTTTGTTTTACTGTTGCACTACTATAGGCATTACACCTCTGCCGAGTCCAAGACACATGCGAAAACTGCCTTGCTTTTTCTGAAAGGATGGCACTTTTTCTCATCTTTTGATCCAGATGCCATTTTGTTGTTGATACACAGTGCTTCCCACCTCCTCCCTGCCAGATATCTTTGAAAGAAGAGGTTTGTGACTGGAAGTACTTTAACATGTGCTGTCTCTTGCTAGATGTGTGAACTCCAGATATTTAATGGAAAATCAGTCTTTTAGACTGGACATGGGAAGCAGACAAATGAGATGTCTAGCCTTTCCTCTCTTCATGCAGTCAATAACTAATGCATGTATTTAGAAAATGTCTTCTTACTGAGGAAACTATGGTTATGAAAAACTTTATCTGTAGAAGGACAGGAATAAAGTAATTCTCAGAGTATGGTAACTAGGACTAGAAGCAGCAATATTTCAACAGACTTTTGTTCACCTCCAGGGAGACTTTATCGTGACTTTCCAATAAGTGAAAGGGGGTGGAGAAGAACAGTTCACCGGGGCATACAACAGTAAGAAGAGGGGTAATGGTTTTATGCTAGGAAAGGATAGATTTAGGCTGGACATTAGGAGAAAGTTCCTTAATCTGAGTGTGGTGTATTGCTGGAAAAGGCTGCATAGAGAGGTGGTGGAGGCCCCATCTCTGGAGACATTCAGAGTCAGGCTGGATAGGTTTCTGGGCAATCTGGGCTAGTGAGTGATGGAATTCATTGTTGTAAGGGGGTTGGATTAGATGACCTTTGGAGATGACCTTCCAACCCAATACATTCTATGATTCTGTGATTCTATGATTCTATCTCCTGCCATATATATTTTTACAGATTTCACAAAAGAATCCTACTGATGTTAGTTATAGCACTGGACCTTTTTTCAGAGATCTGATATTGACTACTGTTAGAGGCATGAAATCATGCTGGTACACACAATCATCACTGCAAGAGTGGATGCTGTGGGTGCATGAACTGACAGGGTAGGACAAGGCTCTGGCAGCGTTGCTGCAGTAGTGGCAGTGCTGCAGCATGGACTTTTTCATAATTAGAATGGCTTTTGCTGTTGTATTACAGTTTGGAAACCAAAGCCCAGACAGGTTATGTGAATTCTGTGGTTTTACATGAACTCAAGGTCTTGTAAGAAGAAAATGAGAGAGTGAGCATTTAGATTTCTTCTCATGTGGTTGGTGCTACGCAATGGACCAACATCTTCCTTCAGGGTCCTCTGGACAATTTTCTGGCCCAAATCAAAGTCTATTCAGTCAGCCGGCCAAAATCAGAAGTACTATCATGCCACGTTTATTCCTATGAACGCAGAAGAAAAGACAAACGGTCCTTACTCTAGTGAACTCAGAAGTAACTGGGAAGCAACGAGAGGAAGGGAAAAGGATGTGGAAAACATTGCCAAAGGTGTCCATAGTTGGCTCATGCCAAAGATCTCAGGTGCCTTGAAGAATTAAGTATAACTTGGAACCTGCCTTAAAAAATTAGGCCAATGTAAATCGACTGTAACGTTCAGTAGTTTTCCCCAGAAACCAACAAAAAAATCAAGAGAGAGATTTTTAATCCCGCACATAGGAAAAGCCTGGTCCTAGACTTCAGCTTGCACAGTAGAAATCCCAGGTTAAAACAGAGCCAAATGCTGTTGTGTCTCAGGAAGTGGGAGAATTAGGGATGCTTACTTTGGATGATGGTGTAACTTTACAGTGTAGCCTATACAAGGGGAGATGCACAGCTGCATCTCCCCAGGAACAGAGTACAGAATATATTGTGAGTCAGAGTCACTGTTCCTCGCTGTCTTCCCTCCACCACCAAGTGCACTCCCTTTGCTCTGCTACAAGAGTCAATTACTTCATACTTTTTCGTGGAGCAGTTTACTCTCCCATGGTCCCAGCCAGATACTTTGGCTAACAATGAAGTGGAGTGGGGTGAAGCTTGGGCTCTGCACTTCTGTCATCTTAATACCCCCTCTCCACCCACTTCCTCTCAGCAGGGAGTATTGAGTGAGCAGTCTCCACTCTCCTTTCTGCAGGCAGAACTGCACTGAGCAAGCTAGACTCGAACAGTCCACAAGAGCAAAGCCCAAAGCCAGGGGAACACCCCTCCTTCCCTCATATTCCTGTCTGACTAGACGCTCAGATTGGTGAAGTGGGGTGAGCTTAACATAGCAAATATTGGCTGTACAGACTCCAAGTTAAAAGTGCATGTTAAAATGATGCAGGATACTAGTGATAAATTACATTAGTGATAGAAAATGCAGGAGCATGTTCACTGAAACCTGTGAAAGACCATCATCTTCCTAACCTGATCTCAGTCTGTTGCTACAAAATATGGAAGGGAGCCCACTGCAAAAACAAAACAAAGCAATCACATCCTTAGAAACTTCTGGGAGGCAAACATATGGGGAAATTCTTTACTAAATGTGAGAGGTCAGTCAATATCTTGGGATAACTGGATGTAAAGGGGATAATAAGTTCTCAGGCCTTTTTGGCTATGAGAATACATAGACTTTCACTGAGCTATGAGCAGAAGAAAAGGGATTTTCCAGCGAAAGGCATCTTTTCCTGTGGCTGGCATTGATTGAAAGTTTACACATGCTCAGAATATACCTCCAGTGTCCTCCCAGAAAAGACAAGAGCACACTTATACGTCTTCTGTATCCCATGCTTTCCTCACCTCATCCTGAACTGATATCTGTGAGCTGAAAGCATATCATACCTTAAATGTCTTTCTTTACTGTGTGCTAAAGACCTCATGGTAACATGCATGCAGGGATGCAGTTCATGGTTTCAAGGTGAGCAGAAAGCAGAAGAAAATGGAGAGATCAAATCTAGGAGATTCAGATAATTTGAATGGTAGAACTCAAGTGCATGTGGACAGGTTTGACTTACAAGCAAAACACTGTTATAGAGTTATTTAGAAAAGATAAAACTTATTTTTGAGGCTTTTACAAGCAAAGGAAAATGGCAAAGAACAATTATTCCCATTTAAAAAGATTAGATGGTTTTATACTTGGAGACAATTGTGTTAACTCTTAAATTAAAGCGGGCAACCGTAGACTAAGTTGATATAACTTAGATATAACTTGGATAGTTTCTGACCTGACTCAGTTTTCTGTTAAGCTCATGTCAATAGTGGGAACCTCCTATGAGGAAATCCAACAGAGATCAGGTATTAACCCCATGATCCAAATAAATTGGAGGAATTTAAGAAACTTTGTTGTGTCTCTTCGGGCTAAGTTGTTTGTTTAGACTTACAGTAACTTAGTTGACTTGAAGACTGCTACTTAAGATTTACCTTGGTACAAGTTAGAAGAAAATATGACTGTGTTTGAGAGATCTTTCTGTGTCAGATATCTCACAAAAGTGAAGAAGGAAGCATATGAAAATTTCTGAGCAATGAGGTAGTAAAATCTTGTAATCTTCTCTATTTTCGATGACAAACTGACACTAAGGACATAATTTTTCAGAATTCACTCCTTTCCCTTAAATTTGGGGGAAATAACGAGTCTATGCTGTGAAACTCAGAGTCATGTGTTTCACTGGTTCAGATGTTATACAGCTATGTGAAAGGAAGAGAATAAAATTACTACAAGAAAGTTTGCATCAAATACCTTAAGATGAAAATGCAAATCTACAAACATATGCTGTAATTTCACTGCCTTTCTCCTAACCTTCAGTTTTTGGAAGTGGAACTGTTTTATTCACAATATAAAGACAACGGTCTTTCCATTTTCTTTTAAATGTTTCTAATTCAAGAGAAATTTTCATCCTACAATAAAGAATTAGAATCAAAATTTGAAATGAAAGTACTGGATTCATTTTCAGTATTTTCCTGTTTCAGTTCCAAAATCCACATTTTGCATTTAAAGGGCTTAAATACCTTGCATCGCTGAAGGTTACATCCTTTCTAGCGTGCAAACTGAAGGCAAATGTCCATCCTACCTCTCTGTGAGTTGTCTACATGGCATGTTTTGTGTTAGATATGAATTCTGATGTGGAGATTGAAATCTGGACCCTCTTGCAGTCTGAAAGGATTCTATTCAGAGATAATAGTTTTGGCCTGCTGTTGGCTTTTCTCTTTTCCTATTCAGTTTATTCCTTGAATCTGTCTTAAAACATTGTGCTATAGGTTGATGCATGTTATACAGTGATGAAAAAGCACGGTTTAGCCCAGTGTGTTATGCAGGAAATAGTATCTGAGAGACCTAGCAAGGAGGAGGAGTAAGAACTTTTTCAAGGAACTCAAGTATATCAGGACAGGGCCAGCAGTACTACCACAAATTGTTCCGTAGTTTTGATTGCTTGCTGGTATCTAATTCTATACAGAGTAAGCCATGAGAACACTTTTGGGATATAAAGATTTTTTTAATGTAAAAAGAAGTAAAGTGCCCATTTTGCACTAAAACCAAAATATTCATTAAACTCTTAGTGAATTAAAAAGATAACACAAAAAACAACCATTACGTACTGAAAGAAAAAACGTAGCTGCTAACATTTTATTAGCTCTTCTCCTTTGTGTTCTGGGAATGTAAAATTGCAGCTTTTCTAATAAAAACCCCAAGTAAACTAAATGCCACAAGAACCATGGAAAGGAAGAAGAAAAGAAGAAATAATACTTAGAATAACTTTAGTACGCAGATATGGTTGACTACCCTTGATAAATACATAAATAGCAATCATAGTTCTTTTCAAACTACCAGGGTTGGAAATTTCCTTATGCAGTTGCCTTTTTTTCGTGAAAACACTCATGCTTCTTGCTTTGGTTAGTCTTTAGGGTAACACATTCCATATGTCACATAGCCTTTATACAAAATAGTTTAGACTACATTCTTCTTTCACCCTCATGACCTAATTTTAAGGTCTTACTGCTGCGGAGGACTAATCTGGATCAGTTTAATCAGACCCGCCTATTTTATAAATGTCGTTTAACTCACCACAACTTTTTTTCCATTTCCTTAACAAGTCCAACCAGGTCTGTCTTTGTAAGTGTTGCTATTATAAACTCCTCTAAATTCTACATCTAACTGAATAATACTGTCTGACTTAGGTCATTATTGCACTACTTGCTTTCATTCTAGCAAATTTTTAAAGTAATGCAACACAGAAGCCTCTTTTTTCTTGGTTGCTGTTCTCTGAAAGAGATGCCAAAGATGATATTTTTGTTGTTGTTAATGGTGGCTTCTGAAGTATTTTTTGGTGCTTTGCATACAACAGATTTCTTCTTGGAAAAACACTTCATTGGATACTTTTTTCATTGAATCCATTGCAAATAGCATCTTCACAAGCAATATAGCCTTCTCAGTAAGAAAAGTATTCACTCCACAAATGTCCAGACTGTTCAGTTCGCCAGCTAATCCAACGACTGTCACTGTGGACTCCTGATGTTCCCCGTGCCTTGTTTCCTTCTTTGACACTAGTTTAGACTGAGGAAACTCCACTGCAGCTGATACAATTAAGTTGTACAAATGAAGCACAGGAGACAAAAGATGAGCTGCTCTCTTTCGAATTCTTATTGTCGACTCTGGGAAAGATCATCAAGTCCAGCCAATAACCTGACATCACCAGATCAGCTACACCAGGGCACGAAAGGCCACATACGTTCTGTCCTTAAACACCTCCAGGGATGGCAACTCCGCTACTGCCCTGGACAGTCCATTCCAGTGTCTGATCATCATCACCGTCTCCATGAGAAAGTGCTTCCCAATATCCAACCTAACCCTCCCTTGGCGTAGCTTCAGGCCCTGCTTTCTTGTCCTGGGAGAAGAGCCCGACACCTACTTGACTATAACCTCCCTTCAGGTAGCTGGAGAGAGGGAGAAGGTCCCCCATGAGTCTCCTCTTCTGCAGGCTCGCTTAGCCTTTCTTCATCAGATTTTCCCTCCAGTCCCTTCCCCAGCCTCGTTACTCCCTTGGACTGACTCCAGCCCCTCAAGATCTTTCTTGAAGTGAGGGTCTCAGAACTACCCCCATACTCAAGGTGAGGCCTCACCAATGTGCAGTACAAGGGGAGAATTTCTCCCCTAGTCCTGCTGGCTACACTACTCCATTCTGGTCTACTTTAGTCCGCTTGACTTGTGGAAGGTAGTTATAACTTTACACCGTCATGACTTTGGTGGTTGTGGCCTACAAGGACTGGGGGCTGATGGAGTCAACATGGCAAACGCTTACAAGTAGGCCCCGGCCAGATCTAAAAAAGCATCTTTCCTTTTACTTCAGAAATAAAAATCTCTGTCAAACCAGCTACACTTACACAACACTGACACAGATAAGCTTCCTTGTGCTGTACATCTCATTCTTGGAAACGATTCTGTTGGTAGCTAAATTGCTTTCCTTGTCACGTGCTGTCATCCCATTAGAGAGCTTTGCTGGCAGAGGCAACTGACAGAATTGTGGCTGTAGACAACTCCTTCTGTTCTCTTCAGCTTTACAGTATTTGTGATTTGGTATCTTTATAGTATTTACTTATACTTATTCAACCCATGAAGCTGAATTGTACTTTAATTATTCCAGTTTTGCAAGTGAAAACCTGCCTGGCAAAGAGAGAAACTGACTTGTTTGAAGCCTGTGATGTGTCAGAGAGCTGGACTGAAATAAGCTAATGCATGTTTTGCTGTTGATGGCTGAAATTAGTCTGCAGTAGCACATTTCCTTGAGTATTATCAATAGTGAAGTTTGTGTTAGTATAGCTCAGATTATTGTGACTGGATGCTTTGGTCTCCTAAAAAGTCAAATTGCAACTGAAACTCCTGCAGTAGCTGGGGTATTTTCGTGCTGTCTGGACTGCTTGCTATCAAAGTCTCTAATTTTCCCTCTCTTGGATGGACTTCACTTTTCACAACCTTGTCAAAGCCAAACACCTCAGCATGCTCTCTCAACAATGGACAAGTTCAAAACTTACTGGGAGAGACTTGTGACTAGAGACACAGACTGTGTAACTACATAAGCCTAGTGTATTATAGCAATTGCAGGAAGCTGAGACAGGCTCGGTGTTGCTAAGACACAGAAAAACTTTTCTGGTTTTGGTCCCATTGTCAGGGTTGTAGCCTCCAGGTCTCTGTACCACACAATTCTTATTTCATTCTCTCCACCATTGTCCCAATTCCTCCCAACATCTTCTCCACCAGTAGTTCTAAGCCGCAGCATAAAACTTTCCTCTCTGCTATTTCTGCAGAATTGCTGCCAGAAGGAGACACAACATGTAGGGCACTCTTCCTCCCAATGTTGTTAAGCAGATATTTTCTGTCTCCAGAGAAATTCCTGAAAACTGTAGCTCAGATGGGCAAAGGAGGCAAGGCTTTGAATAGAGAAAATTAAGCAAATTAACAGGGAAGAACTGAATTTTATACTTCTAGTCCAGTTCTCAAGCTGATGTATAGTCACTCAATGCTCTGCAAACCTCAGTTGGTAGTTTTAAGGAGTAGAAAAGAAATTGGTGTTAGAATCCCAGTCAATCATATTAGGACATTTTTGGCAACAAGAGTAGAAGTCTGACATCTCCTCGACATGATTTCAGATGCACAGCTTGTTTAGCATGCATGCACTTCATTAATGTACCAATTGGCCCCCTGGCCTAGGTACAGGTCAAGAAGCTGAACAGGATCTCAGTTCTGAACTTAGCATGTGATGGTAGAAAGACCCTGTTCATGTAGTTAATGCTTTCCTTCACACTTGAATTTTTAAGAATCAGAACCTAGTACCATAACTGGCTATCTCTGTTATCATTATCTTGATTGTTTTCTACAGGACATTTAGTTCAAACCCTTAATGAAGGCTGAGGAATCCTTTCTTTACACTCAATAGAAATGTCTACTGCAATGTTACCTTTTCTATACAGACTGCAGTGCCACAACAGATTATTTAAGTCCAGGAAAAGAGCTTACTGCACTGGTGGATCCTCTTTAACATACAGGAGATTTGAATATGTGTTTGAAATACAAACAAACTTTTAAAAATCCCACAAAATCAAAGTGCAATCACTTCTTCTGCTGATGAGAAGTTTAAGAATTGTATGTAGAGAAGGAAACAAGATTAAACACATCGAGGAAATAAAGTAAGTGGTAACTTCTTAAAGCTAGATCTTGCATTGCGAAAGACAAAAAATGCTTTAAATCACCGGAGCATAATTTAATTACAAAGACAAAATTAAATGGGATTTAAAGTACTATTTACAACTGAGGAGTCCCAAAAGTCTAGTGAGTATCAAAGAGTTAAAAGTCATGAATTTGGCAAGAAAAATCATGAGTCAGTGTCAGAAAGCTTACAAGTTGACATCTGAAAATAGTTTGGATTCAACAGAGCAAAGCAGCTTGCTTGGTTTGAACTTTCACAGAAATAAACAAGCAAACAAAAATATGTTTAGGAACACAGAGTGTTTAATTGTTTGAAGTAAATAGGATTCCTTCCACATGGTTTGAATTTAGTGGATTGAATTCTTCTGAATCAAATTTTCTTCATGAATTTGGGAAGACTGAGATGTATTTTGTGATTGCTACAAAGTGAGAACCTCAAGCTGGCAAGTCAGTGACTTGAAGGATATTATTTCAGTAGAATCCTAAGAATTAACAATATTCTCCAAAGGATGTAAGGGGAAAATTTTTAAAAGCCTTTGAAATCCTCTTTGTCTGACAGTAGGGGCATCTGAATTTTGCCTAGATGGAGAGATCTTCTGTGGCATAGCATCACTGACTAGTGTCTCCAGATTACATTACTGTGAGGATCTGGCCCCTAATTGAAAATATTTTCTGTTCTGAAAATTCTAACTGTTGCAAAGCTTTGTGAAATGTTATCATTCAATGAAACAGAAACCAAACCCAACAATAAACCTTGATTTTCAGCATGTGTCATGCAGGAGCTGTTTTATATTTTGATGCCAGACCAATTTTTCACCACTTCTGAGACTCACAAATTTATTTCTTCATGAGAAATTTGAAAAAAAAACATCTCTCTCCTCACTCCAATCCATCTTTGTTCCTCTCCCAGCCAGTACGAGAAAGCCAAAATATATATTTACAAGTACAACTGACTGCCGTGTTTGCTGGTATAGACTGCCTGAGGGCATGTTTGTGGATTGAGCACCGAGCTACATTTTTAAATGCATCCTCTTCTCTTGTCAGCCTTTCTCCTCTCCGACTTTGTTTTCATAAGCCGTGTGTTAAATCTCTTCTGTTTGATTTTGAGCTTTGTGGAATGGAAATTAATGTCTTACTTCATGCCTGAACATGAGGTCTGTCAGACCTTGAGCATTAAGTATGAGGGTCCTATCAGTCCCAAATAGGGAAAGACAAAACTCCTGTCTTTATCAAACGCCATTGTGGCCTCTCTCTTGGATTAACTGAGGTCACTGCACAGGAGAAACGTCATATGCTTCACCTCATGGGGTTGCATGAGAAAGCAGCCTTACGAGAAAATTTTATTTTCAGCTGCAGCCTCATGCTATGGCCCTTCTCCTGACTGGCCATGTGCCCATCGGACAATCCCAGAACATCTTGATTGCCTGCCAGCCACAGATGCCAGAAGCATGTCCCCACTTCCTCTCCCCTTACATGATGAAGTCTGCAGGGCCTCATTCACTACAACTGTGTAAGCTGTGTCTTACAGTCTTGGGGCAGTGAGGCCAGATCCTGATGCAGGCCTCCAGATGTTATTGTAATAGCAATAATAATTAAAATTACTGAATAATGCATAGTAAATATAAATTCAGAGTTTTCGTAGAGTATTAGAAAAGCATTGCAATCATCTACAGCATTAACTAGGCTTCACCATGGTGCAGACAGCATTTGTTGCATTGTGAGTGCTCCTGACTTCAAGCACTGCTCAGGCCAACTGAAAGCTAACAGTTCTCAGAAACTATGCAAGATTTCTTAGTGTTCAACTAGTTGGAAAGGAGTGTAGGATGGTTAAGGTCACTAACCTGTGTTCGGTTCCTAACTTCCCTGGGAATTGCCTTTATAAGTTTGGGAAAGACATTAAGACTTGTTTATGCTGCTAAAATTAACTTCGGTTTTTGACAGTAGCATTGCTGATCATAGGATCATAGGATGTTAGGGGTTGGAAGGGACCCAAGAGATCATCGAGTCCAACCCCCTGCCGGAGCAGGACAAAACTATCTAACACAGATCACAGAGGAACACATCCAGGTGGGCCTTGAAAGTCCCCAGAGAAGGAGACTCCACCACCTCCCTGGGGAGTCTGTTCCAGTGCTCTGTGACCCTCACAGTAAAGAAGTTCCCCCTTGTGTTGAGGCGGAACCTCCTCTGCTGCAACTTACACCCATTGATCCTTGTCCTGTCACAGGGAGCAAGTGAAAAGAGCCTGTCCCCCCCCTCCTGGCCAGCCTTCAGGTACTTATAAACATTGATCAAATCTCCCCTAAGTCTTCTCTTCTCCAGACTAAAAAGCCCCATGTCCCTCAGCCTCTCCTCATCAGCCATGCCCTCCTGTCCCCTAATCATCCTCGTAGCCCTCCGCTGGACCCTCTCCAGTAGATCCCTGTCCCTCTTAAACCGGGGGGCCCAAAACTGAACACAGTACTCAAGATGAAGCCTCACCAGGGCAGAGTAGAGGGGGGAGAAGAACCTCCCTCAATCTGCTGGACACACTCCTCCTAATACACCCCAGGATCCCATTGGCCTTCTTGGCCACCAGGGCACATTGCTGTGAACATTTAAATGCCACAATATTAATACCATTCAAGACTAAACATGTTCGTTTTAGTCTTCAGTACATCTGTTTTGTTTATGTTTGTTTCACCTTCATTGTAGTTTTGACCTTGGGCAGCTAAAGCGCATTTAGAGCTTCTGAAATAAAAGACAATTGCAGCCTTCCACAGTTACTTTTCTACCTGTGAAATGGGAATGACAGTAATAATTAAATTTTTCTCAGTTACACTGTTGAGTACACTGAGAGGTGTTGTTGTGGGAGCTGCTGCGGGAGATAAAAACAGCTCTTGTACCCAAGGTTCCCTGGATATATTCACTTATGGGCAAAAATATATTTAGATCTTTGTCTTAACTGCACATTTCACTCATCTGTGTCATAAAACCTAAAAATAAAACCTAGGGAGAGAAAGGTTATTACTTGTTACTATTTTCTTAGTTGCAGAACATCTGTAATAAAGTTTTACGTGTATGTAGCTGGAAATTATGTTGCTAGATGCAGACCTGGTAGGCTCATGATTCATGTAGACAGCCATAAAAAAATCTGTAGGTAGACTGAAGAGTGCTTTGGAAAGGCACGAACCCATTCACCCATCACCTCAGAGGATGCTTTTTGTTGGTGATGTGATCACATATTTGAGCTTATTTAGCTCATAATCTCAGAATGGTAGGGGTTGGAAGGGAACTCTGAAGACCATCCAGTCCAATGCCCCCGCTAAAGCAGTATCACCTACAGAAGTTCACACAGGAACATGTCCAGTTGGATTTGGAATGTCTCCAAAGACAGAGACTCTACAACATCTCTGGGCAGCCTGTTTGAGTGTCTTATTATTCTCACTGTGACAATGTTCTTTGTTAAGTTTAGGTGGAACATCTTATGCTCCAGTTTGTGCCCATTGCCCCTTGTCCTATAACCGGGCACCACCAAGATAAGTCTGATACTTGCCCTTTAGATATTGATCATCATTAATGAGATCGTCTCTCATTCTCCTCCAAGCTAAACAGCTCCAACCTGCCTCACCATCTCCTCCCAAGGCAGATGCTTCACCCCCGGATCATCTTCATAAAGCAAGAACTTTGGTGTTTTCATTTTAAACTATGATACCAATTTTTGATAACAGGGATGAGGCAGACATTACATTTTGATCCCAGGTACTTATTTGGTTGTACATAAGGCCATGTGGAATAAATTTCAACTGAATCGGATACCATTCTTAAATCTCAGTGTTTCCAGTGTAAGCACTGAAAAAATGTGTGTTGACTCCTTTTTATTATCAATGAGAAAATGTTTATGTGGATCACAGTATCAATGAAGTGAATTTGCATCTCCTACACATAGTGAAACCTCACAGTGATGACTTGAGCAAATTTGAGCTCAAGAAAGAGCATGAAGCTGTTCAAATCCTTTCAGTGAGTCAATACCTCTGTAAAAATGATAGGATTTTCAAATGTCAGTGCTTCAGTTGCCAAAAATGTTCTGATCTCAGAGCTGATTACCCGAGCGCTCTGTAACACTCTGGAGAATGTGTTCACATTCTCTGTTGTTTGATGGCTTTTGAGAAATGGTTCAGCACTTTTAGGAAGTATAGCTATTCAAGGAGTATTAGTGAGTGCTCTGCCTCCTATGTTCTGCACCTTCCCTGTGACAAGTCCTGCTACTGATATTGTCTGGTAAAGACACAGCTCTTCTGGAATGAGGAACTGATAAAAATTAGAATCCAGTATAATATTCTCTACACAGAGAAACCAAAGCACTATAAGATTTAGCACATGATGTTTGTGGAGAAACAAAAACTACCTTCTATAGATAATTTTCTTCTGCAAAAAATTAATATATTTCTTGATTAGCATATGGAATCACTGCAATATATTTAAGAAAGTCTTTTCCTCTACTTTTCACACTAAATTCACACAAGAAAGCATGAAAGATAACCTCTAGTTGGTAAAGTATATTAGTGAAAATAAAAGGTATCAACACAAAAAAAATGGACATATAGAAGTGAAATACAAGTATATTGTTAATAGGTTATAGCCCCACTGGCCCCAAAGGCAGACTGTCCTTGTTCTCTTTTCAAGCAGATGATATGACATAATCAGAGACAGTGATTCTGTACTTTTTGTAATCGTTAATACATTTTGCGCTGGTGTTTGGTTTATAATCCAACATCCATAAACACAAACCATAAAATGAATACAATTTATGGAAAAATAATTCCAATTATGAGCATCCATGGATTTTATTAATATTTATTTCACTGTTTTCAGGATTCTGGGTAGGTACCTGTATGTACTATATGCAGCACATTTCAGGATCAACCCAACCTCAAAAAAAGCCAGTGGGAATCAGCTGTCCCTTTTGGTGAGATCGAATTGAACTAATAAAGCTGTGAGAAAGACTGAGAAAACCTTTGGGAACACTGACTCAAATACTTAATGAGTCAGGATGAAAATGCACTATCCTTCTGGTATTCCCTAATCCTTCAGATTTTCAGTATGTCAAGATACTGAAGAGCAGTGTTTATCCTCTAAATCCACTGTACTCTCAGCTATACCAAACAGTAGGGGCTATCATCTCTTTACATCATTCATCTTGGCAGTGCCATGAACACCTGTATACATTGTGAGCAGGTGAATGATCTGCTCTGCATGGTGGCTGAGTAAAGGGATGAGGTGGATAGGCTGAGGAGTACCCGAGAGTGTGAAAAGGAGATAGATCAGTGGAGTAGCACTCTCTCATCTCTTAGAGCTGCCCAGGAGTCAGAGGAGCCTGGTATTTCCTATCACCAGGAAGAAGGCGCTCAGGAACTGGAAAAGATTGAGACTTTGTCCCACAGGGAAGGAGGTAGGGTTCTCCCTGATGAGGTTTGCGTTCGTGGGGGAAACAGAACCCTCTCCTGCCCCTCTCCACCCTTCCAAATGCCACCTTTCCATCTGCCCTTGGAGAATAGGTTTGGGGCACTGGATTTTGGGGAACAGGATGAGGAGGCTGAAGAGATTGTCTTAACTAGAGAACCCCCAGGGAGCGCCCTTACT